>CALSCE010009465.1:6261664-6310098 GCA_943593645.1 Bovichtus variegatus | reverse complement strand
ACACACACACACACACACACACACACACACACACACACACACACACACAGGGTGCTAGAGGCAGCTTCAACCAGTTCTGTGACAGACAGCAGGCCTTGACATTAAACAAACTTTGTCCGAATTTCACTTTGCCAAAATCAATAGGATCTTGCTTCATGACGTCTGTCTCAGTTCATGTATTACCAAAGCACTTGTTACTGAGTACCAAGCTACAGAAATGAATGCATGAAGTTCAAGTTTCTCCATTGAGCATGAAGCATATACTAGAAATGTTTCCATTCATTTATTTATGGTGAAGCACCCTCTAAAAGGCGGTAACATTTTGCTGTGAGGCCAGTTTTGTACAAAGCAATGGGTTTAATTTTGAAGTGACATTGAAAAAGCATTAAAGCATTAATTTATTATTAATTGAAATTAATATTTTTAGAGCCTTTACAGATGGGCTGAAAAACGTCCTGAGGGAAGCACAAGATGAACAGCTAAGAGGTCATTCTAATCAAAAGGGATCACCCCCTTAGGAGAGTGAAGTTTCAGTCAATTTAACATCATCAGCATTCATCATCTAGGGACCATGAGTATTTTCACAGAATTTTAGCCAGTAATTCTCAAGATACTGTAGCGTGTCACAGATCAAGGTGTTGGTCAAGGAGAATTTGAGCTGACATTGGACTGCACCTGCTTCTATACCAAAGATTATGGAGTCACCAAAATGATTAGGAAACATCCTTTAGGGACTATGAATGTCTGTACCTAAATGTATGGAAAAGTGGCCAGTAGTTGTTGACAATGGTGGAAAGTAACTGAGTAGCCTACATTACTTAAGTACTGTACATAAGCACAATTTTGAGGTACTTGTACTTTACTTGAGTATTTTAATTTTAATTTTAAATTTTACACCACCTCATTTCCGAGGCAAATATTGGAATCTTTACTCCACTAGATTTATTTGACAACTTTAGATCTTAATTACTTTGCCTATTTAGATTAACACCACTAAGTATAATCAACAAATACATTATTATGTGTTATTATAGGTTAAGTTTAGGTGAGACTTTAGTGATCCCTGTGGCAAATTCACAAGTTACCCAACAGTATATAAAGTAATTAAAATTTGCCCATTAGGTTCAATATTAAAGTAATATAATCATACACCATAATCAAAATCCAATAATATAATATACACTATTCTGAAATGGCCGATCATTGGTACTTTAAGTAAATTCTGATGCTAATACTTTTGTACTTTTACGGAGGTAACATTTAGAATTCAGGGCTTTTACTTGTAACAGTATGAGTGAGTATTGTGAGTACTTCAAAATGACAGACAAACAATACAAAGGGGGGTTATAAAAGTGAGTTAAAAGACGAGATAAGGAAGGACATGTCCGAGGATCTCATGTGGATCATAGGACAATAAGAAATCTGATAAATAACTTGGGGCGAGGACTCTGGGTTTTGTGAGTAATCTATTGCTCATCTTATGTTTGTCATCTTATGTAAAAATTCACTGCACTATTCGTACATTTTAGAATTGTTATACTGTCTCCTACTGTGTATTGCAACTGTTGCACAGCAATTTCCCTCGGGATAAATAAAGTTCTATCTTATCTTATCATATCTTGAAATCAATTCTAAGAATTCGTTTTTATGGAAGCCAGGCTTGGTGAAATGTGATCATGTTTCCCAAGCCAGAGACAGAGACAATCCTGGCAGCACAGCTTTGCAAGGCATCACATCTGCATCCAGGTCATACTCATCTTCCTCTGACGCGCCAGATGCTTCCTCTGCTGTCATCTTAAAGTTACACTGTATCACAGCACCGCATGGCTCGGCTCTTTTATCTCTGACCCGCTGGAAACAGCACATGTTGTGATGGGAGGGGCTTGGCAGAGAGCAGCCTGATTCGTTATTGTCTCCGGATAATAAGTGGCCCAGAATGCGACTGTCGTCTGTTCATGGCACAGAGCGTCCGGGCAAGCAGCAGTCGGTGCTCGATTGCTTTCGTCTGGAGAAACCATGGCAGACCTAGAGGATAATGTTGCAATTCCTGAGTTCAGCAGCCTAGTCCAAATGGATCCCTATCTCAAACCGTACGAGAACGACTTCAAGAGGAGGTAAAACACGACTTAAACGGCCCTTTTGTGCGCAGTTTGTCGCCAAAAGCATGCCCCGGTGAAGCGAGCAGAAGCAAGGTTTGCGGTGGCACTCGTGTCTTGAAATAAAAAATACACAACGAACAGATTAAAAGCGATATTTTGCAACACATCAGACAGCCGCCCTCTGTACTCAGGTTTGACATTGTATGAGGAGAGGTCGCATGTAAAGCTGCGTTTCCCCTCTCACGCATAGCTTCCCTCATTTCCTGCCTGCTGAATAACAAGCGTTCAGAGGACGTTCGGCTTATGCAAAATTAATGAACCGCTACCATTTTATGTTACAAGTTGAAGAAGGCAAGTCGTGTCTCAACTTCCTATGTTTGACAGTTCAAGAGTCGGCCATGTGTTTCGCAGTCAGATGACGTGCGCGGTGCGTCGTGAGGTGGTGCTTTGGGCTGAAACGCTGTCTGATCCTCGCCTGTTGTATTCTGGGATGCTTGAGTCTGTGCACTGCTGTGGTCCAGCATCACAACAGCCTTTGCTTTCTGCGGGCCTTGGTCTTCATAATAATGAGTTTTCATTTCCATTGTGTCTGGTGGTTATCGAGGCATCAGTTATCCTAAAATGTATTTTTAAAATTGGATTAAAATCCAGAGTTGGACTCTCCCAACTCGGAAAGTGGTTTGTTTTTTTTTGCAGTGTGGAAAGCTCTGCAGCACAAATAACCTCTCAGACATTAATTGACTTTATGCTGCACTCGTATGCTGCGTGATTTTCCCCTTCAGCCTAGTTTTGGCCTCCATACAAATTAATTTTTAGGATGGAAGTCTTAAGTAGCTGACTTTGTCTGTTTTGTGTGTGCTACTAGTGATTGTGCAGTGTGAGTGTGTGGGTTTGTGCTTTTTATTAATCTGGGATTATGTCCAGCACAAATTCCCATCACACTTTTTGTGCATTTGCCAAAGTATGATGGTTGATGGTATCAAACTACACACAGAAGTAGACTCCAAGATTTTTGACCAGACTAGAAATGTTTCCATGATGCATCTTCTTAATTGAGTTAAATTGTTATGCTACTAAAGCACAAACCAAAGCAGGAAGTTCTGATAAATAATATAACTGCTCTCTTATTATTGTCAGTGAGGGCCTGAATGAACCTGATTCCTACTTCAGATGACAACCATTGTGATCAAAACATTTCTAAGACTATAAAGTACCTTTTTTATATAACTGTATAGACTTTATATATGTATGTATGTATGTATGTATGTATGTATATGGGTTTGTCCTCTGTAACTTTTAACACCAAAATAATACAGTGAATATATATATATACAGGAAATTATAGAGTACTGCTTATTGTGAACACTGAAACATATTTTGAATAGAAATGTACTTTAGATTAGTGCAGCACCATGCATAGACCTGCAAAAACCTGATGCATGTCCTTAAATACGTTGACCTCGTGTCTACACTAATCTTCAAAAGTAAATAAACGCTCTGTAAGTCAATAGGCTGTGCAGTCTTTTAAAAATGTTTAATTCATTTTATGTTTTTGGTTCTTGCGTCTTTTTAATTTCTGCAAGTTCTTGTTTTAACCTGATACAGACTAAAACGAAGGGGTGCACTTAAAAAAGTTTTATAAAATTGCATAAGGTAGAGCTGCACCCCAGACCTCATCCCAGCAGAAGGAAAACACTTCTGCTGCGTCACTCAATGAAGATCCAGTTCAGAAGATGATTAAGCAATTTCATAAATTATTTTTTTTTTAATTTATTTGACAGAATCCTGTATGCTCATTTCTGGATTGAAGGCCATATGGCTCACACGGTGACTGTGTAGTTATTTAGCTCAATTCCTCTCTTCCTGTCAAATTAGCCATATCTTCTGGATTTCTATACAAAAAAAAATGAGCAAAATGTCTTTTACTTGCAAGCAGACTGTGATAATGATCTACAGCCCACATTGCTACAATAGCTGCTCACTGTTGGGAAGCCCCCAAAACTAGACATTAAAACTCTGCTTAGGGGCCATATAGTTCAATCCATTTTCATTACCATATCAGATCTTGTCTGTAATGTCGCCGGTAAGGGACCACCTGCTTTGTATTTGAAGCATGTGAGCAGGGCTCTAGTCTTGCCGAGAGATTAGCGTGTCAGTTCCATCTCGGACACAGCTTGGGATCGCTAGGCTTCACAGAGCCCTAGACCTGTCTCAAACACCTGCACGCTGATGAAAGTTGCACATAAATGATTTTACATATAGGAGCACTGCTGTGTGAAGGCTAATTCTTGATAAGCCCCTGGTGTCCTAAGGCCGAGAGCCCAAACACCACACCATGGACACGGCATAGAAATCATGAGCTTTCTCAGAATAAGGTGCCACGCTGAGTCCCCTCGCTGAGCTGCACAGTGCTAAGAATTCGGCTGGTTTATCAGAAAGAGGCCTATGATCACAAAGACCGATTCTTTAGATTTCACCGCCACGTCATGGCTCAAGGCTGCTCACATCTCAGGTTTGTTGAACTTTGGTTCACACCAGATACAGCCGGTATGGACAGACCGTTAACATTATCCCTGCAGATTTTGCGGGCCTGCACTCTTAATGAGTTACTGCGTGGTTGTAGGCAGACTTTTTTTATTTTTTATTTATTTTTATTTCATCAGGATGCTAGTTTCAGATTGAATTCGAGAATAACCGTTGATGCTGCATGCAGGTTACAGCCCTAGTGAGCAGTACTCTGTTGACATGCTTCATTATTTACCCTTCCTGTTGCGCAAATCTGCAGGAAGTGCTGCTAGGATTTTGCAGCTTGTGGCACCACGTATCTCCTAAATTGGACCAAATGAAAATGGGGACCATTGGGACTACTGCTTATTATGGCAAAGAGTTTGCAAAGATTTGAGTATGTCATCACAACTCATTTTTCAAAGTAAAAATACAGCAATAACTCTGAGTCTTACACTTGTGATGGTGATGCAATATATTTAAAGCAAAACTGATTATTGACTTTGAAATGATGACTACCGATGCATGTGCTCTGACTGAAAAGTAACAAGCTAAAATAGAGGAATTAAAGGGATGTGGGGAAAAGGCAATTGACTGATCCTTAATAAGAATTATTAGAATGACTGGATCACATTTCTGAAACTACCTGTTTTAATGAATGAATGTTTTATGAACCTTCTTTAAAGGTAGCCTTGGCAATATTTATTTTCATGTCACCTTGCTTGAGGGTCAACAAAGGTATGAAGTTTAGCTTTCATCAATTTAACCTCAATATTTTAGATTCCTCTTTAGCCTCATTAATGCACTTAGTCAAAGAAGGACATTAATGATATTATTTGAAAGTCACCTTGCTGCTGGGCCGTACATAAGCCCTTTCGGTGAGCTGAGATCTAAAAGGGAAACCTTTTCAAGGCTGTTGTAGACTGTGCTGGCACCTCTGTGTTTCAGCTGTCACAATCAGTCATACACAAGGCAACAGACCTGAACACTCACTCTAAATTTAGATGCCCTATTGTCTAACACTGAGTGTATGAACAAGTTGCAAAGTTCAGCTGCTCCGTGGGGAGAATTTTAAAAAGTGGATTATAATCATGACGACAGATTTTAAACTGATTTGTCTATGACATCAAAATAATAGCCAAATGAAGGTGTAGGAGATCTATCTTTCTATTGTTAGCATCATTTTAACACTTCATCATATGGCTTTAACTCATCTAATGCTGTTGTTTAAATGTTTTTCTCTAACTCTGACTGTATATTAACCACAGACCGCATAAAAGTAGTGGATGTAGCCATCGTGACGTCACGCATTGGTTTGTGGACTACGGTTTAAAAGCCTTGAGTTTGGCATTTTTCATGTTGCCATCTTTGTGTTTTGGAAGCAGAAGTAACAATTCCAGGAAGAAAGAGTGGAGCTAAGTTTAACCAAACAAAGACCTCTTTAGACAACCAACATATTATATTGAACTTTAATGAACTGAAAACGCACTGTGAAAGGGTTAACGTTGTAAGACAAAAACGACACCCAGACCGGACAACGCCGTAGTAACGACTTGTAAATCTCAACGGCATAAAGCAAACCCTACTTTATCGTCTATTTTACTGTAAATGGGACCTTAATTTACAAAGTGATGCATGCTGTATTGAAGAATTCTTGAAACTTGCTACCGAGACCATGAATTTATGTTTGCAATGTCTACTGAGGTAATAAATCAAGTGAAAAGTAGGGTCATTTTCTCATAGACTTCTTTACAATCGGACTTCTTTTTGCAACCAGTGCAGTCTCCCCCTGCTGGATATTAGAAAGAATGCAGGTTTTAAGGTACTTCCGCATGGGCTTAACTTTTCAGACCTGGAGGTTCGGCTTTATATTACAAACTGAGTCCCCCCCACAAAAAAAAATAGAAGAGCCATGTTTTCTCTCCTCCTCCTCTCAAATGCAGAGCTTCTTGTTTGAACAGTGGGAGGTCAGAACAATTATTTTTAATTGACTTGATTTCTCTGATTCATCTGTCTTTTGTAATTAAAATCTATCTATTTGATTAATCGGGTCACCCTGAAACAGCACTTTAAAAACTCTTTTTTTTTTTTACTTTATAATTTGCACACAGGTGTTTTCTTATCTACTTTGCAATATTGACGGTGCTCTTTAAGTTCTGTAGGACTCACTTTTGTTGTCTATTTCTCGCCACCAAGTCGTTTGCAAACCACAATGAAATGGTTTGGAGAATCCAAATGATTAAAACAAAACATCTGTTAATGGTTCAGAATAAAGTCAGCCCAAAGATTCCTTTCACGTATGATAAAGATTAGATCAATTTTGTAGAAAAGGAAGAAAAAACTTCCTTCCAAAATGAATTGGCTGAAACTGCCCATACTATATTCTGTGAACTTGTGTTGACCCCAGGTACTCTGTGCATCAAAAGTTTGGATTGGATGAAAAACGTGAGTTGGAGTTTGAACTCCTGGTAGTACAAGATGTATTGTATTAATCAAAACTGTAGAGACACATTTCTATAGCAATGAAACGATGAAGAATTATTTGATTTAAGACAAGACAGGAGGTTTGTGGAATATCTAATCAAGTCAATAGTTTTTGTTTAGCCAGTTTCACATACAACCATTAACCTTTGATTTTTCAGGAGAGCTTTGGCTAAATGGCTTTCTCCTGTGTCCTATGATCCTAGCTCTACTGTTGTAGGAGAGCTATAAGTCCCACTTTCAGACACTTCATCTCATCTTGTGACTGGTACAAATAGCGTGCGTGCGTGCGTGTGTGTGTGCGTGCCAACATGATCCAATTGTAAACCACCAAAAAGTGCAAAACAAGGCTGTCTAACACGTTCTAAGGAATTGTTGGTTACCTTGATAATTTGAGAAGTAGCAGAAATGTATCCGACACTGAATAGAATTGATCTGGCTGGAGGTTGAGGTCTGTCACTTTCTATTGAGCTGTGTACAGTAATAGCTGTAAGTTTAATAGTGCAGTTGT
This sequence comes from Bovichtus variegatus, assembly GCA_943593645.1. Lineage (NCBI taxonomy): Eukaryota > Metazoa > Chordata > Actinopteri > Perciformes > Bovichtidae > Bovichtus > Bovichtus variegatus. The sequence goes on along the minus strand of CALSCE010009465.1, from coordinate 6,302,502 downwards.
GCCATATGATATTTTTTGCTGTATCTTTATTGATAACGAACAGTTACTCAAACCAAGAGATAAGACAGCCAGGACTGTAATCTGTGACTCGTATCTGTAATCTCCTTCTGCTCTATTACCACTGAATAGGGGGACAGGTTGGGACTCTATTGTAATTTGTGGCTACAGGGATTAGTAGTGTCTCTTGTCGTGCACTACCTGACAATGGGCAGGGGTGTTTTTAGTGAAATGGAAATATTTGCTTTGTTCCATTGAGACGTGGGGATCAGTCTCTCTTCTTTCATACAATTCAGGCATGTATCAGATCTTTTTAAGGTTGAGCCTTTTTATAAATGTGCTATAATGAACATTTTTATGTTTGCGTCGCATGTCCATGTGTAAAGAACATCACTATGGAGATAGTGATGTTCCTCTTAGATCTAAGATGTGATCTTTTAGTTCATTGTTTTGGTTTCACAGCCCGTAACCTTACTCCTCTGGTTCAGTCTCACTGATTTCATCAGTGTCGTTTAAAGCCATAGCAGGCAGTTATTTTCAGCAAAAAGCTCTGATAAACCCACTGTAGGCTTCCTACCCAGTTCCAAGCAGCAGACAGACACTGTTCGGGACAAGCTGGTGAACATAGTGGAGCATTTAGTAGATAAAGAGCCACATATTTCCTTAAGGAGTTGACTGAGAGCAATACAGAGCTGAAATGGGAGTGAATATTGGACTGACATTAGCCAGTTGGACAGAAACGCAACTCTAAATGAGACGTAATGTTGCTTCATGTCTGCTGGGTGTGTAAATCATGGATGTATCGGGAGAACTGGACAAAGCGTTGGAGGCGGGGCCCTGTTCATTCCTATGAAAGTATATCATACAGCCCATCACTTTAAACTTTGATTAATATTAAATTCAACATTCGTCCAACACTCCCCATACAGCAGCTCTTTAAGAACAAGGCAACTGTGCCTGCCCGGCGTGACACTGAAATTAGTCTTTCATGTGTTCAACTTGCAATTAGGAAATGCATTTGAGGGCAATTGAAGAGCAGTATCGTGTCAGGAACCGTTGATTCTCACGTTTAAGATTCAAGGTTCTCGTATCTTACTGATAAAATGAACACTTTAAGAATATTCCTATGATTTTATAATCTCTAGGTGTCGGATTTCTAACGTTTCTGATATGATGTCTATTTAAAAAAAAAAAAAAAAAAAAAAAAAAAAGAAAAGCCACTTGGACTGACAGCGACGCACACCAAACAAGTACTTATGCCAGAAGAACAATTGTAAAGATTGCATAATCTTATAAAATTCCTCCACATTTTGGCTTCAAATCGTAGCAAAAATATATGCTGCTCAATATAAGATAGTGGCACATTACAGCAGGGAAATGATTGATCTCACCTTTTGATTAGTATTATTACATTTGGGCCACTTAAAGATTGTGTATGAAGCATGACAATCAAAAAATGCTTGTGTTTCAATCTTTTTTTGTTGTCGTTTGTCTGGCTTGTGTATCAGTTAAAAAAATAACGACATAACGACAGTTATGTATTGAGTTCCAATTCTGCTTTTCTATTCCAACATTGACTTTCTTCTATTAGGCATTCAGGGCCAGAGCTGAGGAGAAAAGGCTTGCCATATGTGATGAAATGGTCACACTCTGAGACTCTGCTCTTTGTAGCTCGGTGTGCGTGTGTGCGTGTGTGCGTGCGTGCATGTGTAATGGCCAAATGTTGCCTATGGATACCATGTGCAGTCCCGTTTTTGATATTGTTGTAAACTGTAGAAAAATGTGGAACGGTATAGAGATGTGGGCGTAGTGCCAGCATGGAGGAGAGGAAGAGTGACAACTTCATCAAAATAAAATGCGTAGATAAAGGCACAGAGGACAGCGAGAGCATTCAGACAGTTTCTGTCCGATTATCAATAATAAGAAAATAAATCAAAGTTTAGATTTTGCGTATAGCTTCAATGCCGTTTATGGCGCCGCAAGATATGAGGAAAATATGATAACGTTGTTGAATATCTCAAAGATTATTACTTGCGATAAATAAACAGATATTACAGTGTACTGTTCTGCTGTGCTTATTATACTGCTAAAATACAACTAATTGCTTGTTTGATTTATAAAGAAAAAAGGAAATTATTTTCTAACATTCTTTCATTGAACAAATTGAACATTAATCTGAACACAAAAGGCAACAATGGGGGAAACAAAAAAAGTGATTGTTACACTTAAAGTGCAGTTTCCGATAATAATTATATTTCTGATAATCTGTCTTCTGACATTGACATCGCGATGACGATATTTCTTCAGCGGCACAATTAATTTGCGACGCGTGTTCATCTCCTCTTGTGTGGAAACGGACGCAAGAGCTGTGTGCCGGTGAATGCTGCAGCCATACAGGATTTTGGCTCACTATTCCCACTGGGCCAACCTTCTGGAACTCACTTGTTATAATCATAGGCATGACTTTCATGCCTATTAATATTGTGACAGTGGAGCTCTGCCCTTATGCGAATCCTCCCTTTGTCCTTCCTTTCAGCATATTCTTGAAATGGTGACAAAGTGGCAAAGGAGGCATGTGGCATCATGGTTGGACTTTAAAGGTTTGCATTTGGCAAGTTCTGTCTGTATCCACGATGCTCAACACAGGGAGCAGCTGCTGAGAAATCGCGCTGTTACTTCAGCCCATCATCACTAGCCCCAGGGCATTCACAGGCCAGTCTGAGCTTGGCTTCAGGGCTATAGGGGAGAGAGTGCACTTAACTCAGCTGGCAGAAAGAGGCTTTCTGTACCGGGGGGAATCTGATATGGACACCAGCTGGCTGCAGGAACTTAAGTGAGATAAATTGCAAAGTAGTTAGTCTATCCTTCCCAGTTGAAGGTAACAGACAGAGGTTTATCTCTCAGGATATGCCTGTAGTCGCACATTCTTGAGGGAATGAGGCATGTCTGCATCCCGAGGTAGGACCTCCAAGAGATAACGTTGGCATGGAAACATCACGATGCAGCACTGTGCGCTGGTGCACTGAATGTGCTGCAAAGTTTTAGCAAAGTTGTTAAGATGTGCAAACTAAGAAACATTTTCAAACGCGTGCGTAGTACGCACACCTTTTATTAAACGGTTAAATGTGCCTCCAAAAATCTTTCTTTTGGTTGGTGTTTACTTATTTAATCAAATGCACAAAAGACTATTTTACAGTGACTGTTGGTAGAATGACAAGTAAATGACTTAATTTATCGGAAACTTATGGAAACATTTGTGCTTAATTAAGATTGTATTGGAGGTTGATTTATTGAGTATAGAATTCCTGTTTCATCATTATTCATGGAGAGAACTTAAAATGATAATTAGTAGTTCCTGCCGCCACTGTAAAATGTCAAAACTATTTTAAAAGAAAATGGACACCGCTATAAATGTAAGACTGTTAATTATACAGAAATGAGTGGAAACAATGAATCACTTGGTGAAATAGATTTTTGATTGTGATGGAATGACATGTGAGTGTGACCAATGATTTTGAAAATTGCTTTCACCACTAGCTGTATTGTTCTGAATAGTTGTTAATGGGTGATTAGTGATAACACTGACAGGGTACAATAGAGAGGCTGTTTTTTCAGTAATGGTAGCATTACTGGTTATTACTGATTAACATCTTCCTCCCCAGCCATTTTAATTTGATGTAATTTATTCAGTGGAGTGCTGTGGCCATTGTTTGGAAATGAAGACAGGGTTTTGCATGGTTTTTAATATGTAAACTATTACACAACATGATTATTTCACATTTAAATACTCATATTGAAAAGCATGACATGCAGCAGTCTCGCAGAGAGAAAGCTGCGGAGTCTCTTGCACGGTTGTCTAACTTACTGTTATTTCTCTCTCCGCCCACGTGTAACATCCAGACATAAATGCAAGTGATGTTTTTTGCGGGGGTCGTCAAAAAGCAAATGATGGAAATCAATTCAACATCACTGTACAGATTGTGTATTCACCAGTGGCTTTTCCATTGAATTCTTATAGTGCATGTTCCCTGTGGTTTGAAGGTATGAGCTGCTACAGAAGCAGCTTTCCCAGCTGGAGGAGGCAGAAGGAGGCTTCGACCAGTTCACGCGCAGCTACAAGACCTTCGGTGTACAGCGACAGCCTGACAACAGCCTGTTTTTTATGGAGTGGGCCCCGGCTGCAGAGGCCCTCTTCCTCACCGGTGACTTCAGTAAGTAGCTTGAAGAGAACGGTCCGCTCCTGAACAACTTGTTAGAAGTGTGGTGTCCAGGTTGTAGCCCTAAAGCTTCCACTGAGCTGCTCATTTATTAAACGCTCATGCCTTTTCGGTGTTTTTAACACATTTGTGTCACAATTTCTATGAAATTAACCCAATATGGACGATAACGCCAAGATGCAACTCGGCACTTTAACCTCCTATAGTTGTTACTTTTTAATATCAGTTAATTTTTATAAATTAGTGAGCATTTATCATTAGGAAATCTTCATTTGTTTTTGGCCCGGCAGGCGGCCGTGTTTTTAAAAGAAGCCGATAGATGAAATTATGCTTCACTGCAGTTGTATAATGGCAATCAATTGCAATGATAAATTCGATTACTAAAAAGGAACTGACACTTTAATATGGAGGTACATACACTGTCGGGACCGAAAAGGACAAAGATTTCAGCGCTAACAGGAAAGTTGCATATCTTCACAGTGCACTAAATAAGAGATATGACATTTCTGCACTCTTGAACACAAAGGGGCCAAAAATTAAGAGAAGGCGGAGAGAGGTGCAGCGCAATGTTATCAGCCCTTTTGATCAACCAACCTGGGAGTAGGAAATGTAGGAAAATATTGATTACACAGGATAAACTTGCATACTGAAGGGGGTTCTTTTTGAATGTGGGAGTGTTTGTTAATATTTTAGTAGCTGGTTATTTCATCATTGCCTGCAAAGTTGTTGAGAGTGCAACCTCTGTGTTTGCACTGAAATCTCTATTCCCTGTGGTCCCGACTTTGAAAGTAATTTCAGGTTAATAGTCTTTTGAGTGTTATTTTCAGTTAATGTCGGCTGTGGAAATGCAGCAAGATCATTTATTTTTGTCGTCATTAACGAGATTAAATGAGACTTGCTCTCATCTATCAAATAGATATACTGTACAAGGTAATGCAAGCTCTCAGTGTCATTTCTTTCCTTTTATCAAATATATTAATGCGTCTATTACACATGCCACTAGTAATGTATTGCTCTCAATGGACGAGCAACAATAACAAAAAAAAAAAGAAAAAAGTATAATAGAAAAAAAATGAATCGCAAGAAGGATGGTGAAATAATTCGGCCCTGTGCACATAACTCAGATTCCATTTGCCATGCCACAGCCCAGCACAAACACTTACCTCTGTGCCACGGCCATTCTGAACTGGCGCCCTGCAGGTAATGATAAAGGAAAGCAAATGCTAATAGTAATACCTTCAGATTGATACTGTGTGCAGAGCCGGAGATTTGTCAATTTGTTTATTGTCCCTACACATTTTTTTTGTGCTAGTTATTTCTGTTGCTGCCATTCCCTCTTTCCATATTTCTCCTGCTCCTTTTTCCTTTTTTTAATTATCTTCCCAGGACCTTGGGCAGCAGCTCAATTCCAACATTCAATTCTGCGAGAGATTACATTTTGACACGGCTCAGTCATATTATTTGATTTCAATTTCATAGTAAATGTGGAAACAGTCCAGCAGCCCTATTCATGAATATGGTGCAGGTTGGATGCATAATGCACTGTTTTTTTTTTTTTTTTTTTTCTGTTCGAGGAGTTTAAGCAAAGGGAGATAAATAAATTATGAAAACATATGACTTGGCCTGCCTGTGAAAAGTCCTGGTGTTGTGCCCGGTCACTTCTGGAGCATCTCCTGTGATTCATTTTCTATCCTGCCGTTGTTTTTTCTCATGAATAGCAAACAGATATGGATTACTGAATAAAAACGATATCCTAAATTGACATGCCAAGGTGTCTGCTTTATAATGACTGTTTTGTGTCCTGATATATTCCTGTCAGTCAATGACAATTGGTAATGTGGTATCGGCAGGTTATATGAATGTAACGCCTCTCTGTTGTTCCCTCAGAGATATAATTCAATGAGCAGTGAAGTGGTATTTTATCAGTTTTTCTTTTAGATGACTGAGCCTGGTGCTCTACTCACTGTTGCAAAAGTCACAGTCACAGGATACAAGAGAGCAGTGCAGAGTACAAAAACAACAAGAGAGAGCGACAATGTGTAAAGGCAGCGTGTTATTGTGGGTATTGAAATGGAGCGAAAGCCACTGTGGTGACTAGAAGTTAAAAGTAATTAATTACGAGCACAACACACTGTAATAAGGAAGAAAACAAATGTAAATTGTTTAATTTGTTATCAAAAATAATTTAAGCCCCTGTGGTTGAAATTTAAAAATGTCTGACTCTGGCGACTGCTAGTGGGAGAATAGAAAAAAAACACCAAAAGCTTCAATTACCAAACTCTGAACCCATCCGCTATTGTTCGGGCGATGACCTCTGGGGGCAACGGCCAATATTTCTGGGGTTCCAGTGTTAGCCAGCAGATATCCGGGCCAAGACTCCCTCTTCCATGCTCTGGCCATTGTTACAGTCCAATTAGCAGCATGAGATGCGAGACTGCTGTTGGAGTTGAGAGTAGACGTCTACGAGCGGATTGTTTATCCGATTCATATGCAAACATCTGTTTAAAGAGATTAACAAATGGCTTAATCGCCGTCCGACATTAGCCCATGGGTTCCGAGATTGCATTTCGGCCAATGCAAAATTTGCTCTCCAAGCGAACTCTTTACCTGCATCCAAAGCCCGCTCAAACGTGAAAACCGACAGTTTCAGATACCAAAATCAGGACAGGCTGCATTACATGTTTCCATAAACAAAACTTAATGTAATCAAAATAAGATGGGCTATAAGAAGCAATAATCATATAAAAATTCCTTATATAGGCACTACATAAATCTCAGTCTTCTACCGAACAATACAGCACAGTTGTAGTAGTTGTATGAGGATTGTTTTTGGTCGGCGTGGTACATTAAAACTGTGCCAGGCTTATTTGTAAATTAGCAGTCCATAATGAAGACAAGGAGTAGTAGTTTTCAACCTGGGGGTCAGGACCTCATGGGTCGCAAGGTAATAAACAAGATAGGAAAAAAAAACAAAAAACACATTTCTGCCTCACTAACTGTGTATTGTTTTCCTCCTTCTTGTCCGTGACCACTTCCTACCAAATGATACCAAAGGGACGAGAGATATTCATGCACTGCTCTGTCATAGAGCTCTATGATCATATAGCTTTCTTTCAGTATACAACTAATCTGTATGAAGTCTGTGTTGGAAACCAGTACATTTGATGAAATTTTAAATCCTTGCTGTGCTCCCCTATAGATGGCTGGGAAAAATTCTCCCACCCCTACACCAAGAAAGAATTTGGCAAGTGGGAATTGATTCTACCGCCTAAGCATGACAAGTCTCCAGCTGTAGACCACAACTCCAAACTCAAGGTAGAGAACCGAACACCTTTCATACTTATTTTCACGCCCTCAGCAGGTGTCATCTTGCCGCAGTTGACTTAACAATGTAATGTGCGAGGGAGATTCCCTGTCATGTGTGGCATCTTTTTGAACCAAGTGAAAACCTGGCATGTGGCCGTCAACGGCATGTCATACGTGCAGCGCGCACAAGGGAGATTACTGTATGCACACAATCGGCACAGTGGAGAGTGGATGCACCTGAGAAACCCAACTGTTGGCTCTTATTTCAGCTCCTGTCTGCGGCAGGTATCCTTCAGGACAGTGTGCCGCGTTTGTCTGTGCAAACCCCGCTGTGGGTGTACATGATTTGTTTTTTTTTTTTAGCTCTAGTAAATAATTCATCAGGGTAAAATGCTAAAGACGCACCTCCCATTATGCATTGTCTTCCAAGCAAACGGCGCGCATGAGAAATAATCCTGAAATGAGATGCCAGGCGTGGAGTGGATGGCATCGTGGCTCCACTCTCCTTGGGACCGGGTCATCGTTGGCACTTTCCTGCGCCCTGGACAGGCTGCCCAGCTCCCATTGTCAGCGGAGGTCAGTCTAAGGACGATAAGAAGCAGATGGAAAAGCTGGCACCTGGCCTTTCCTTGTGCACCCCTGCTGCCCATGAATGGCTGTCTTGCTGTGAGCTCCACTTTAGAATTAGTTCCACAGCACTCCCTCGTGGAAGCACAAGCCTAGCTCCAATCACTCTCATGTAGAGCAGCTTGCCCTTCTATCCCCTTTGTTCTGGGCCCAATTTATCTCCATAAACAAGCAGTGTCCTTTTTGTACAGTGGTACAGTATTTACAATGAGCTTTTTATGTTGAGAGTATGCAAGACTTTAGAGAACAGAGATGTTATCCAAGTGATCAAACAGCCACTTTTTTAAAATTAATTTTGTTTTTATATCCCCACCTAACTTCTCGCATATTGCTTTGCTCTTAGTTGTTCTGGCTCTTCATGCACCCCCCCAGCCTGCCCAGCAGTCAGATTTTTCTTTAATATTCATAATGCTGGCCAATTTGTCTGAAGGACCACCGCTCTGTCAGGCTTTATGCCAGTCCATTTATCCAACTATCTTTTCCTAATCCTATAAACTGTGAAGCATGTCATAAGGGGAGCCAGGCAGCTAAACCCCAGGTGGCCTGACCATAATGAAAAAAACTCAGAGGGGGGTCGGGCATTGGAACGGTCATTACTTCACAACAGTATGGCCCGAATTAGTTGTGTTCTAATGCCCGTTTCTGCAGGGGACAAAACAGGGGGAACACATACTGCGGGTAACACGACAGGATCGATTTCTTGCCGGGTTTTTCCAACTCTCATGCTGGCTTTCTCCTTTCTTATTTGACTGATGGAGGCAAAGTAACTTTTCAGTTAGATTTCCAAACTATACTTATTTGACCCCCTTCCAATCCTGAATTGCAGACATGATAGATGAGAGGCAAACGATAATGATTTAGATTTCTAAATTGCTCCCTGGCTCAAATCCCCTGAAGATGAGCTCGCGAGAGGCTGTGTTAAAACCAACACAAAAAGTAAAACGGATAATTACTATTGAATCCAGATTCACCACAACAAGTATTCCGGTCAATACTGTAGCCTTTTGTCCTCTGCACCATATTATGTATTTAGTGCTCTCTGGGAGCATAATGGGTTTAAAGCTGTGAGTTTTGCATTGGAGAGCGGGGAGCGGCTTTCTGGAAGAGGGGGTGGCTTTTATGTTGACACTTTGAAAAATCTTTGGTTTATTGGTTGAGCAATCTGCACCATATTTTCTGTGTAATGGATGGAGAGTAACAGCACAGTTTTATGACGTAAGCATTTCATGGCTGGAAGGTGTAAATAAATGCTGACTTAAAATCACATACGTCCTGGGACAGAAACATGCAGGAGTCACAGAAGACAGTGAAGACTCCATTGATATGTGGCCAGGCCCCCTTTTTTTTTTTTTTTTTGTTGCAATAATGTTTTTTCCATTTTAGTTATAGATTATTGCTATTATTGTTTATCCCTGCTTCCTTTTTTTTGTTTGTTTTTAATTGTGTTTCCAGTGCTACAATGTGTATCACTTGGTCCATACCCTGTCTGCTTATTAGACAATGTGTGTGTCCCCTTCCTCTCAGTTTATGTAAAGTGTCCCCTGTCTCTGTCATTGTCTAAGTGCCCTTGCTATAACATAACACTCATTTGTCTGTTTTTCCCAGGTGGTAATTCACACCAAGGAGGGTGACCGGCTGTACCGCATCTCGCCCTGGGCAAAATATGTGACCAGGGACGAGAAATCTGTCATCTACGACTGGGTTCACTGGGATCCACCTGAGCACTACACTGTGAGTTATTTTATTATTTTAATGTTGTTGTTTTTCTTTATACTATATGGAAAAAACAACATGGCAAAAAGTAAACGATACAAAACTCTGGGTGAAAAACTGGATTTGAAAAAACACCAGTGCAGTGCAATCATTCATAGAGAGACTGGTTTATTTTTCTTCATGTTTTGTTACTGGAAGCATTTTCTGAGCTGCCAAAATTGCAGCAATGATTTGTGTCTTTTTGAAGCAGCAAATGCAACAAATGGTTGGTTTTGGATGCCAGAGAAGGTAAAATTGAGGTGAAAAACAGTTAAACTGATCAGATGCATTTATTTATTTTTTTGCTAGGAAACACTGAGGCTTCATTTTTTTTTTTTTTTTTTTTTAAAAGCTCATCACAACTTTCCTGGTTTTGATGGTTACAAAAGATTAAATTGATTTAAAAGAAACATTTTATCAAGCTGATCTCCTCTGTTATGTCACTAAAATGTACGTTGTGTTTGCTCAGTGTCGGCTCATAAACTCTCCTCCCGTGTTCTGGTCCTTCCATCACTGCTGAGTTCTTGCAGTGTGAAACATACACTTACGTTTTAAATCAGCATTACATTTATTTATTTTTTTATCCACAGCTGTCGGGGCAATTCTTAAAGAAATACTTCACCTCCAAAAGGACAATTGTATATAATTTACTCACCCCGTGTTACCTTGAATTCTTGAAGAAACCGTTGTTTTTCTCGCATGCCTCCATGGTGAACGAGTAATCTAACAGTTTATGTTCCGACTGTTTATGCAAAAGTGTTTTAAATAGTAGGGATTTAGCGCAAATTCATGCGTTTGGGAAGCATTGAACTGGATAAACGAGACTTGGATTATATTGCGCAAGTTGTGTGAGAGTTCGTTAACGAATGTTTTGATATAGATTTGCTGTTGTTAAATGTGGCCACCCATTTACTTCATTTCATAATTTCTCCATTTTTGGATTCTTCTTTCACCGTGGAGGCATACGAGAAAAAAACGTTTTCTTTAAGATTTCAAGGTAATACAAAAGGTAATTTTGTCGGTGAATCGTTCCTCTAATGCGGCTGCCTGGTGCTGAGAGGGTCTGAATATGTCTCAATGCCACTTCACGCCCTCAGCACAAGTGTGCACTATCGAAAAAAAATAAGAGGCTATTAAAGACCACCTTGCTTTCTTTATCGCTTGTTATTTGGCACCATTTTTAATTAGAGGAGCCCTCTTACAGGCAGTATATTCGCTTTATTTAGAAGTGGCTCAATCAGGTACTTCAAATAGTGTGTTCACAAGGCCTGGTAGGTAGCCATCAGGAAATTTGCTCTATGTATAAAACAAATCCCTTTCCCATTGTGTAACACAGACTGTGTGAATCATAGATCTTTTAATGTTTAACATGTGCACAACCATTACCAGCCTCTGTGGTAAGATATTGATGCAGAGACCCAGAAAACCCACACTGTGTCTTTGACCTCATTGCTCATAATTACTCACCAAATGTACTGTATTTCGAGCAATTTTTAGGAAAAAGTGCTGTCATTTCTTTCTAATTTTGGTTCTCTCTCCAGCAAATTCACCCTCGACCGAAGAAGCCCACGAGCCTGAGAATATACGAGGCCCACGTGGGCATCGCTTCACCGGAGGGAAAGGTCGCCACATATACCAACTTCACAAAAAACGTGCTGCCTCGTATAAAAGACCTGGGTAAGTCTTGAAACCACAAAAGATTATTCTCTTCCCTTTTGGAAACCCTCTTATTTTGTTGGCCACTCTAGTCTGTAAAAAAAAAAAAAAAAAAAAAAAAAAAAAAAAAAAGTGCACAGCAATCATCCTGCTGTGATCCTCTTTATCCAAGTGTCAGCGAGAGCTTTTTGTTGACTCAACTTGAGAACATTTTGTATCTTCTACAGCCAAGAACAGAGAGGAAGTGAAGCATAAAGGTGACATTTGTGTATACCTCCCTACACATCAAATCAGAGCCAGCGACGTGTTTGGAAAAACACTAGTGCAGAAGTTTGAGAGCCATTTTCTTCACCATTAGTTTGATATCAATAAAACCTGTAAATATTTTTTATACAGCACTATCGTACTGACTAACTTCTGATTTGTTGGTCCGGATTAGTTCAGTATAACCCTCAGATATGTTGGGCGTCTGGACTTCACTGTGGGCTTGTTGATGGGTTGAATCTCCGGTTAAAACTGTCACTGGTTGTTGCAGCTATTTTCAGTTTAACTATATCAGATTCCGATAATGGTTAAAAATTGGTTAAAATATTTAAAATGAGTAAGTCAGTAAATTCTGTTTATCACAGCCTTACTTGTACTTGAAACAGAACCGAGGGATTTTTCCATACTTGAATTCTAACTGATAAAAAAGCAGCTATTCATTTGGTGACTATGACCCTTAATGCTACTGTAAATATTGTTCTTCATATCAAGACAATATTTATCTTATCTTTGTTAAATGATAGCACACAGAGAACATGTAGTAAAAGACTCGAAATTATCTTGAAATTGTGTTTGAATCGGAATTTTATCAGGATTACATTCCCCCCCACATTTATGAAAGAAATGAAGAGGCAAAAAATTACCCTGCTTGAGAAATGATTTGCATAGCCACATAACATTTTAAACATTAATTAATTATTAATTAAATAATTATTACTGTTGAGTAATTTTTAGCCATGCTAGGGGCACAGCTTTATGGATGACAATGCCAGCCTTCCTTCTATTACTTTTAATTTGTAAAGTAAATAGTGAAAACTTTTCCTAGTAGTGGTGCTATTCATTTCTTTTAAATTACATTTTTTTAATATATTTTTTTTTTTACTTTTTAATAATACATTTTTGTCAAATGTTAAAAAAAATACATATTTTTTGCTTCAGTGCCACATTTCCAGATTGGAGGATGGTGTCCATATTGCTGCTTGCAGCTATGATTAAGATTAGTTATATTTTAAAGAAAAATCTATAAATGTGCTATGACTTGTGAGCAGAGTTTTGCGTGTTCTCACTACACGTGTGACTCATTTCAATGTGATGTGTGATTTCATTTTGAAAATACCTACACGACTTATATTAAAAAGCTAGATTCAAATGAAATTTTTTTTTTTTCTTTTTTTAAACCTTAAGGAACAGATCTTTGTCTTGGTTTGCTATACTGCTCTTAGGAGATGTGGCATTATTTTGCATTCAAATACAGTCTGCTGTACTGACATTTTTAAAAGGTACAGATATGACTGGTACAGCAAAGCAGGAGCAATCAGATAAATGCTGTTTCCTTGGTCGTGTCATCCGGTTTAGTGGGAAAGGAAACTGCGAGAGTAAATTCTGTCAAAGAATCTACCTGTAGCAGCTGAGGGAATCTGCACAATGGGATTCTCCAGGAGGCTGAACTCCACCGTCTCTAGTGACTGCTGCCTTTGCCTGCCCATTTCATTTTCTTGACGCGTGTGTGCGTGTGTAAAAAGACAGAGAAACTTCCTCTTACCCCAGTGCTTTGTCACACCCCTTCAGAAGCCATATATATATCTATATATATATATATAAATAAATAAATGTGCTACACAACAGTGAGGAACCGCAGGGCCTCCCCATGGAGTGCTCAGTGGCAGTTTAAAAGCCTGTTGTTCTCTTATTCATAGAAGCAGTTTTTGTAGGTCTTTTTGAAATGTTGTACATGACCTCCTGGCTCTGATGGCTGGTGTTTCCCTGTATCTGCTGCTTGTCTTTACGATACCAGAGCTTGTGTCAAAAAGAAAATGCCTGGAGCTCACATATACAGTACAACTGACACTGGTCAAACGGTATTAAGTTCTAACCTGTACCACTTTAAAGTGGCCAAGATAATGTTGTCAGTATTCATAAACATCTTTTTCTTGTTTTTATCCTGTGTGTCCAACCAACACGACATGTGTATCATAAGAATTATTAGCATTTTTAATTGATGTTTGCGATATAATGTACGCAGCTGGTATGATTACCTCCGCCAAGGAGGTCATGTTTTCAGTTTGGTTTGTTTGTTGGTTTGTCGGCTGATTTACGGAAAAACTAGCCTGATTTTTAAAATTTTTTTTTCATGATACTTGGTTGAAGGGTGTAGCATGGGTCAAGGAAGAACATTTACATTTTTGGAGTGGATCCGAATCACAGGGGCGGGTATTCATTATTATTTTAGTTATGGAAACGGCCTTGGCGGAGGTCTGTCCTTCTAGTTTTAGGAGGACTCGTAAGAAAAGAGAAGATGGTAAGAATAACGCTCCCTCCAGTTATTGCAGGAAAATTAGGCTTTCCAAATTCAAAGAAAGCAATGCTCTCAATAACAAATGTTGTGGTTTACCCACAGCTAATATCTGAAGTATTTAAATCAGTTAGACTTAAGTTTAGTTCACAAGAATCTGGTAGAGAAGCTTTAAACACATGAGAAAAATCTTTTTGAAAAGGCTCTCTTCCCTCTGTGTGCAGGTTACAACTGTATTCAGATGATGGCGATCATGGAGCACGCCTACTATGCAAGCTTTGGATATCAAATTACAAGTTTCTTTGCTGCTTCCAGGTAAATATGTGTGAATTTCAGAGAATGATTTATGTATTTTGTACACCCTTGATTGCAGAGTTGTCATGTTAAAAAAAACAAAAAAAAAAAACAATTTCAATCTCTATGGTTTTCAATATAAAAACACCCATTTTTGATTCTATTTACAGGCAACATTCTTTGTTCAGAAACGATTCATGCACGTATTGTACCTGATGTGGAAGACAAAAGCCAGTGGGCTTTTCACATCATGTCCAGGGCAACGTTCATGCCTTCAGTTTTAGCGCGACAGAAGACATTGTTTACTGTCTTCTTTATTGGAACAACGTGACGCGATGAATCCGTTCAGCTTCTGCCTTTTTTTTTCTTTTATTACAAATAGTTTTACAGAAACGGGTTTATTGTGAGGGTTGAAACTGAGCGAGTAACTTCCCACTTTTTAGAAATGGTCACCTCAAATCAAGGTTAGGAAGTCTGACACCAGCAATAATCTCTCTGTAAATACATTTACTGTTAATCCAGAGAGTGGAAGGAGTAGATAAAGGTGGACTAGTCTGAGTATTTATCTTCTCTCAGAGATTTCTCCTTCCTTGCTTAGAGTAGAGCCTAAACCCAGAGTGTAATGTATATAGTGTAATTTCACCCATGATTGATCTCTCAGTGTCATTTAAAACCCGAGCGGTCGAATACCGGGAAGCAGGGTAATACTGTCGCTCTGTGTCCTCTTTTGCAAGGAAGCTGATATAACGATAGCTGGAATGATGGATGGGCCATTTTTGGACAATATGAGGAGCGTACACAAAGATGTGTGTTTGTATATAGGGTGTTTACATGCATACATACGGTTACTCTGTGGAGTGTCCTGTGAGTTCCACAGTGTCATCTTTATGACACTGTAAATGGTATTAAAGGCCTGTAGAAGTGTTTATAATATTATACAAAATCTTTCAAATGACTCAATCCTGGTCAGAATTAAATTGAATTTAAAACACTTTATTTGTCCCCAGGGGGAAATTTGAAGTGGCACGTAGAACTGTACATTTTTTTTTTTTTTTTTTTTAAATACGTAAAGTTGAGCTTAGATGATATTGTTGCAAAAATAAACTGTACACAGTATGATAATGATAATAAAAGAATGAATTATGTTCAGAAAAATTATCTGGGTAGGAGATTATATTTGTAACATAACATAATGCTTAATTATAGTCCTTGTTATTTGAATTCCAAAAACACATTCAAGGAAAATAGAAATTACAATAATAAACTCTAAATTCCCTGTGTGCCCTTGCACCTTCTCTGATATTGTAAGCCTGCTGTCACTGTGATGCTAATTTAAGGAAAATAAACTCAAAACAAGGACATTTTTGTTGGTCATCACCTTGCACAAGTCACAATCCAGGTTTGTTTTTGGGGGAGGGTGCGAGTTAAGGTCTGATATTTTGGTTAGGCATTAAAAATATACTGAAAGGTTTATTGTTGTGAGGACAGTTGGTCGTCTATTCGTCCTCTAAGGGTCATTTTGACATTAAGATTTAGGGTTAAGATTAGGTGTATGTTAAGTTAAATGTGGGCCATGAATAGGAGAGGGTTTAGGACTAATGCAAATCTATGGATGTGTGTATCTGTAGTCGCTACGGCACCCCAGAGGAGCTGAAGCAGATGATAGATGTGGCTCATTCGATGGGCATCGTGGTGCTGCTGGATGTCGTTCACAGCCACGCCTCCAATAACACCGAGGACGGCCTGAACCGCTTTGATGGCTCCGACTCGTGTTTCTTCCACTCTCCACCCAGAGGGGAGCACAAGCTGTGGGGCAGCCGCCTTTTCAACTACTCCAGGTACTCACCGTCTGATTCCACTGTTAACGTCGCCACCTCATCTTCACGTTTGTATAAATGCATCTCTGTAGGGTAGTGTATGTATGGGTTTGGCTTGCATGTATAGATGCTGCAATTTCTTCATGCTACCACCTACAGTACGTCACAACAAGACTTATAAACAACACACACTGTTTCTTAGTTTTAGCATTAAGTTAATTTGCATCAGAATGTCTCGTGCAATGATACATTTGTAGATATGTTTGCATTGGTGCATATGGTTTAAACATGCATGTTCAAGACAATTTGATGCATTGAACACGAACAACTGATTGTGAAGTCTGTCATAGGCATATGTAATGCAGAAAGCTGCACAATGCATTTATACCACAATGCAATTACTTCCTGTTCCACAGTAGAAGCGCAAATGTATCTGCTTTTTATTTTTGTGTTATTCACAGGAGACCTGCATTAAACCAGCACAGTGGGACTCCTTTACTTTTGTGTTTGACTTTATGCTACTATAATTTTATCGTAATTAAATCCGACATTCCGTTTTTTTCTGTGCCTTTTTAGCGTTGTCCACAATATAAAAGCGAGGAAACTGCCCACTCACTGATTACTGCAATTTCAACTACATTTTGCCCAACTGTGGAGATTAAAAGCTGCATTTAAATGTTACATATGATACTAAACTCATGAAAGAGATTTTAAAGTGACCATGGCTGCATCAGATAAGTTTACCTTTTGAAAACAAGGCTGATAAATGAGCACTCCGGTTTTAGAGGGTCTCCAATTATAAAGGAAAAAATGGATAAGCAACATATGAAGAGATTGATAAATGAGGCTAAATGGGAGCTGACATACCACTCTTTATATTCTCTCAGACTATCTGATACAGCGTGATGTGTTGAAGGTCAAAAGCAAGACA
Source organism: Bovichtus variegatus (assembly GCA_943593645.1). Lineage (NCBI taxonomy): Eukaryota > Metazoa > Chordata > Actinopteri > Perciformes > Bovichtidae > Bovichtus > Bovichtus variegatus. Next base: position 6,285,348 of record CALSCE010009465.1, on the reverse strand, counting down.
TGATCTCAAAATGACAGATTACATCTCTCACCAAAATGGCCAATGCAATCAGATTCGCTGTTAATCTGATATTCCTAAAGCGTAAAATGTGATATTAATGGTGAATGTAAGTTTCCTCAAATGCTCTTGATTTTACCTTTTACACATTAGGCCAGACAGGTGTTGAATTTTAATGCATTATGAGTAATGGTTTGATGTTACAGCGTTGGCAGGCTCTGGTAAAGTTCATATTTTCAGCTAATTACAAGTGTGAGGGAAAACTTGAAAGGCCTTAAGTCGGCAGGCTCTGCTGGTGCTTAGCGTACACCAAAACTATTGATTGGTGTTGTTGTAGGCCCTGTTAATTAAGTGTCTCAACTCCTGCCATGTCTACCCAGAAAATGATCCCAGTGTACATTAAACAGGAACAGGCACTGTTGAGTCTATCAAATGCCTTTTTTTTTTTTTTTTTTTTTTTTTTTTTTTTTATATAAACTCTTTTAATAAGTGTGTGTCTGTGTGCAGCAGTTTCCAATACATTATACAATGTTTAGTTTCAGGCATGGAGGCTATAATAAGAGACCAAGGTTCTTCTTTCATTACTTATTGAACTCTCCTCATATCCGAAGCACTCATTAGATACGGCGCAGACATGTGCCACGACTGGGAGGCATATGAGGAGTCATTTGTAAAAGCCCAAAGGGGCGCCGCAATGTCACAGCCAGTTCATTTGTCTTCTCTGCCTCTCACCGCTTGTTTGGTCGTGTCGTTTGTGTCAAGATTTTCTGCTACTCACTTTGGAAGGAAATGAACCTCAGAGGCTAGCCGTGATCCTAGTGTGAAACACGGGCTGTTTTTAATCAAGCAGCCCGGTATCAGCCATCACAGTCCGACCATGATGTTCTTATTAGGTTGACAGAAGCTTACTGATACTGGCTATCGGAGCAGAGATAGATTTTCCTTGTTGCTGGCTCTCCTGCTTCCGCTTCCACTTCTGCATCTTTATCAAAGAACACCTTTTTTTTTTTTTTTTAAGTTTGTTTTTCTTGAACTTTTCCTCATAAAACATTCAACTCAGTCTGTAGAGAACACTGTTTATATAGATGCATGCTTTCCAATTGTTAACTTGAGTTGCCTCTGAGTGAAATGCGTCTCCATCCGAGGACACATGCTGCAGGCGCTTGCCCTTCTGACACTGTAGTTGCTGCATGTCGAGAGGTTTGTGGCATATCTTTATGGAGCGTTTACTCTGCTTACTAAATAGTTGAAGTGGATGAATAATTTGAGTATAATGGAGGAATAGGTAATACATTCTTTGTTTGAACCTTTTGCTTTGAGCTGAAATGTTCCAAATGCCCTTGAAACATCAAAGGATATTTTACTTGTCCATGAATTGGCCATCGGATAAAGACATTTTTTTTTTTAAACTCTTTGTCCTATCAGGATGTACAGTTTAGCAGAAATGAACGAGGGGATATTTGCATTATTTGTGAGCAGCTGTTTCCTTCATAAACCTTTCAAAGACGTCAAAGTCACCTTGAGAGTGTGACTGAGTGAATGGAGCCCATGGTTGGTTCGGCGTGTAGGGGGGTGGACAGCCAGAGAAGCCGAGCCTTTTTGCAGCTCAGGGCCTTCAGATGTGAGAGTTCTAAGAAGCTTGATGTGGGCTTGTTCCGTAATCCCCCCCACCTCTCTCTGGATCATTTGCATCCATTTTTCATCAATCTTTGTGTGAATTCCTAAGATATGAAAAATAGGCCCAGGGCCAGGCTTTTAAAAGAACTCTTTTTAACTCTTCTCCGTGTTCTCATGCTGAGACATCAGCCCTCTGTATGAGGACCAAGGAGCAATAAATCTCTCTTTGACGAGATTATTCTAGTCTTTTTTTTATTACGTTCAAATATTTGCTAATGATATGTGGATGGGGCAATATAAATAGTGAATATTTCCGTGCCTCTGTTGATCCTAAATGAATAAGGACAAAAGCTATCTTATAGATATCCACTAAGTGACTGTATGACTGGCACTGCTTGGATTGTTAGTATATTCTACAGTATGAGAGCTCAAATAAGGCATAATCTAATTATTTAGATTCTCTGATGTATTATATAGTGCTAAATCCATTGATCATGGTATGTTCTTTAATCCATGTAAGTCTATACTCTCCTGCAAAAAATCAGCTTATGCCTTTATAAGTTTCATTACTACAAGCTACTGACATGTATAATATTTTAGTCATTGTTTTACAGTACAATTACGCTTTTATTTTTTTAAAGCGATCAATTAATGGAACAGATTTTTTTTCCCTTGGCATGACTTTTGATAGTATGAGATCTGTTTCTATCTTTATTATCAGCTGTTGGGCCTACATGGTGTGAGCTAGACAGCCTTTTAAATTGTAAAAACTGTACACAAGTGAAGATCTGTAGAGAAGCAAAGAACCATCCTGCTGATAAATGACAGGTTTTTATTTTAAAGAAACGGAGCAGAAACAATCACAAAAAAATCGATCTCTACCTCCCTTTTTGGAGCGTTTATGTTTTTACATACTTAGGCCAACATTGGACTATAGTTTGGGCCTGTCTGATCAGTCAATAAACCCACACTTGAAATGTCAACTCAGTCCAAATTCAGTCATTTGAGTATTTAGTACCCATGAGTTATTTCCCCTGCCCCATCAAGTCACACAGCAAGGGGAAAAGCTGTTTTTCCCCTCTGCTGAGCTCCAGCTAATGAGCTCAGCTTAGCTGGAGGTATGCATGGTGGCTGCTTGGAGCTCCCTGTAGTGCTTCCACTAGGTGCTGGATGGAGCCAGTGGGTAGGAACATATAGCAGCTTTGCACCTTCATGCCCCTCAGCCCCTTAAAACTATCTGCACATATTACTGCCATAGTACTTTTCTGCCATTTGTCAAAGAGCTTTCTGTTAGCAGTCAGCCATTTTTCATGTGAAATGAAATGAAGAATTGACTTCCTTTGAGTATACATTTTATAGTTTAGATTGCAGAGAAAATACATTTTGAAGTGTTAACAGCAAAGTGAATTATGAGGCAATGAACCTAAAATGTGCGATTTATTTTCTGTGGCAAGAGATGTTTATTAAAAACCAAAGTTGAGGCAATCATTGACTCATTCAGAGGCAATGTTGCTCTTTCACATGATCCTGACACATGGTTATTTACTCAGTTTACAAGGTTTCTAAGCGATTTTGCTAGTGAATGTTTACTTTGCTAGCTGAGCTCCATTGCACACCGTTTTGTAACTGGCCTGAAATTCCATACTGACCAATACTAAGGAAATAGTATTTGCTGTGGCTCGTCCCCGCTCTTCTACTTAACCGACCCCGGTGACTGTTATTTCCTCAACTAAGCCTGTAAGGCTGCACACTCCCTCGGGACTGGCTGCCAGGTTCTGGCCCACCTCTTTTTGCAATTAACCAAGTGGTTAGCACATTGCAACACACAATGGTGATGTTAGACAGCCATAGGGGGACCAAATGATAATGAGTGAAATTCGGGACGGGGGAATTGGGGAGTGTACGTGGTCGCGTGCATGGCATCTAGTATCACATTACAGTATTAGTAAAAATAATGGTGGTAGTCTTTCTCGCTAACCTTCCAAAATGCTTTTTTTGGATCTCATAAGGCAAAAAAGATCAGACCTGATTTCGGGAAACAGGTGGAGCAAATCATTTATATAATTAATAAAAGGGAGCACATCTTATAAAATAGCAAGTATTCCTTGATTCAGTCATTCGGCGTTAAATGCACGTAGGGCATGGGGATTGAAAGACTTTGAGACAACTGCTCGTAATTCGGAACTGTCTCGAACTTTTTGCGACGTCTCGCAACCCTAACCAGCCAGCTAGGGAACTGTGCAGCCATGATTATGGAAACGTGCCTATAATATTAATTATTTCTTTGTCATAATGGTCATACCATTTTAATAACTTCAGTGATTATCTGTGAGAACACCCACCTTGAGAGAGATCCTGCCACTAAAATATGGCCCTCTGGAGAAAACTCCAAGGGGGAAGAATTGGCCTGCCACACTGCAATTGAATCCTGAAAGGCAGCAAGTACAAGGTGATACTAATTACAGGTTGCTAAACAAACAGTCACACAGGCAGCAGAATATCCCTCCCAGGATGCCGAGCAAAAGCAGCTAGCTGCCAGGCAGCCTAAAGAATGCCAGACAAATGGCAGATATCTGACACAAAGCACAGCAATACAGGGAGAGTCTGTCAGGCAGCTAGATGAGCGTTTATCCTGCGAGGCAGCCAGCTTTAGCAGACTACCTGGAGGGCTGCTTAACATTGTGGTACAAAGTATAAAGATGTATTTCTTATACATGTCCAGCACAGAGCACATATTTGCATTTTAAGAGACACGTTGCTGATTGACTAATTGAACCGTGTTTTACCGGACTGCCGCTTATTTAATGAAAGCGTATGTCACCTAACATGATTTACAATGTCTACCTTTATTCACAAAAGCCATAGAAAAGACATTATATAGCACTGGCAAGTGATATCCTTCAAGAATCTGCGTTGCTGCATATGTGTATATAATGTACCCATTACAAGCTTGATGAATAATTCCATGTTTGAATACATAAATAGATCAAGCCTCAACCAAGAAATGTATTTCAGGTGTCACTCCTGTCAATTTCTCTGTCCTGGGCGCATTAAGGGCTTCAGGGATTGGAGAAAAGTTTTAAAAACGTTAAATGAGACGCCTTATTTGTCCTTTTTTGGTCCCAACAAATGCACACCATCCATCAGGCTGTCGAGCATCGTTGTTTGAGCATCGCACTTCTTGTGGAATGGCCTGTCAGCTTCTTAAATTTATTTGCTCTTATCTGCAGCTTACCTGTGTTGCTGTGAAAACAGGGACTTAAATTCTTTTCTCTGCCATCATGACAAGTTGCCTTGACCCCTTATGCAAAATTGACTTCTAGAAACATGGCATGCTTCAATGTCTGCTCTGCTTGCAACAGAACACAAATACCACAATATGGGTCACAGTCTTGTTCAGCTGGAGGAGGAAATGAGCTCTGATGAGGTGCAACTAAGCATGAAGCTGAAGTGGGAGAAAAAAAAAAAAAGTTGGTTATTTGAATTGACTTGTAGAGACTGTTGTAGCAGTGTGTTCTTGCAGGTAAAACAACAACACATATGATAGATTACCTTATTGTACTCTACAAGCAGCAATATTAGAGCTTTACTCCATTAGTGCTCCCTAACCAGGTTGCACTGTCATTGCTAAGCTTTAGCATGAGGACAGTGTAATATGCAATTTGTTTTTTGTATTAACACCACAGGCCGAGTGATAACCGAGCTGCATAGATAAGCGGCGTATTGCATCGGGTATGGATATCTAACTTTCCAACTGTAATTGGACTTGATGATGAATGGCATTGTGGGTCCTAATGTGGCAGTATGGTTTCATCTTGGGCCTCTGGCTCTCACTGGCTATTATCTCCATCCCGTGAGGATACATTGTGTCTGAGCCTTTGTTGGCTCTGCGCAGTGGACTGGAGGACCTAATCTATTTATCACAGGGTCTGCGTGACCACCCAGCCAGGCTGCTATATCGGATCATAGCAGGCTCCCTTGTGCTCTTCCTCAAGGGAAGGAGGAAGCGCCGATGTAACATGCAGCTTCACACCTGTCAAACAGTGCTGAGGTTGGTCATCCCTGAGGAATGGGGCACAGGAGGCAAAGCATTTAAATGTATTTTTGTGTCATGGCTTACTTGGCCAACAATATCAGAGATTTTGTCTTTTGCCATAGAGGATGTAATCCTCTGCATTTAGTGTTGGAACATTCAGGGGGCGAATCAATTAAACGATTTAAAGCGGAGGTGTTATTGAGGGCAAGAATGGTCTAGTGTTTGGATGGATTTTTGTAGTTTGAGATGTTATTGAAGCGTTGTTGAAGCATGAATCTGGGACTCCTCGCTGCTTCACCAACTTTTTGACATGATGAAATTGCATCATTGAAGCAAAACATGTTGAACTCCCCCTCAGTGTGGAGTCGCAGCTGAAAAAAAACACCCAAAATGAAATTCAGTGTCTAACTTTTCTAATTCAGTGACTGACTCAGTTTTGTAAACTGCCTGAAGGACCTGAAGGGAAATCAGAAATCCCCAGTTATGTTCCACAAGTAAGAACCCCATTCAATATCACATTTGCATTTTAAATTATGCAAATCACAAAAAATTCTGATTTACCATAATTTGAACACAATTTGCCACAAGCCCAAGACTATTGCAAGTAAGACGTCACTAACTTGACATGTTCTGCTATTTTAATGTTCTATTGTTTTTTCATGCTATTGTTTAAAGTCAGAACAAATAAATTGTTAAGGAAATGTATTAACGCTGTCAAATCATGCAGGGGGCAGCTACTGTGGTATTTTTATTTACCCTTTATTCGTAGACATATACCAACTTCTCACAAAAATAGAAAATATATTTGGGTACATCCAGGTACACTAGACGCGCATCATTACAACCATTGTCGGAGCGGAGTGTACGGAGGGCATCTGAGCCGTGAGTTTCAGCCTAATCAGAGGCAGCAGTTCACATTTAATCATTGTCATGAATGTGTCATTCGCCTCACATCCACTGTGCTGTACTGCTGCTCTCGAGCATGGCATCCGTGTGTACAATGTTTAATTCGGTGCTCATTACGCACATTGCAGAGAGACAACCAAATCTTGAGCTTTTATGCCGTTTCCATGGCAACACGCCACCGAACGGGGAGAGGTGAGGTGCGTAGTGTACTTTGCCTTGAGTGAGCTGCTCAGATCCAGATGACTCTCCCATCGCTCGGTCAGGAACGGGGGCCGGGGCCATTTATGGAATCCACCTCCTCCAGCCTCCAACAAACAACAGGCGCAGAGATCATTTGCGTGCTTTGTAGTACATCATGGGAAACGAAACCCAGGTACTTTTGTTGGTCTGGTTTCAAGTATTTGCACTCTCGCTTGTAGGACAGAGGCGCTTGTTGTATGTTGAAGATGGAGGCCAACGCGAGTAAAAGCGTCTGATTTATTTCATGTTTGTTTGTTTACCCAAATCCTATCCGTTCAAATACCCGGGGTTGTGCCGGGCTTTACTAAACGCTTGCCCAGTGGCCATGCAAGTGGTCTGATGGAAATGGAGAACTTTGCTGTGAACTGTAAGCCACTGATTTTGTCATCCTGACAACTGGATACGTGATCTTCTGGGTCTGACACTCCATCTCCAACATAATGGAGCTTTGCTTATCAATATGTGAATGTCCTGTAGAAGTGAAAATTAATCTCTGGTGTGTAAAGTGCATGATGAGATGTGTGAATAATTCACAAGTGTGTGTCTGTGTGTTTGCGTGTCTGTGTGTGTAGCTGGGAAGTGCTGCGGTTCCTTCTGTCAAACCTGCGGTGGTGGATGGACGAGTACTGCTTTGACGGCTTCAGATTTGACGGTATTACCTCTATGCTGTACCATCACCATGGCATCGGTAAGTCCGGTTTGTGTTTGTGTTTGTGTGTGTGTGTGTGTGTGTGTGTGTGTGTGTAAAGCATGTCATCCTCCTCTCCCTTTTGAAACCCTGTGAAACACTGAAACGTTGAGTAGTCACAGGCAGAACAGCCACTATACTGGAGCTCGATTTACAAAACATGTTCCTCAACAGTATTTCAAATGAGGTCAACTTTCTGAAGTGAGTCACTTTTCATGCTACAATGTTGTCTGATTGGATGGATTTTTATCAATTATTCGCTGAGGAGAGCCAATCAAATCAAGCAACAGTTGTCAGCTGTAATGCTTTAACAAACATAAAATAAGACTACATGTTGACGTTAACACATATGTTAACATATTTAATAAAGGTTCAGCTTTGCAAATGTTTTATGAGCAAGAATATGCAACATGTTTGTCAGGTCTTTTGGATGCACATAATGCATCTTGGTGCCTGGAAAAAAAAAAAATAAAATAAATTTCAGATCTATATACACAAACAAAACATTGTGAATACTTTATTCTGGGACCAAAGATGGACACAAATGTATATTAGAAAAGAAAAGATTGTGACACAAAGCATATGAAATAATCCACTAAGTCATTTGCAGTAGCCGTCTGTAATATGTTATCATGAATCTCTTTGAATATTTGAAAGTACTGGTATGTTTTTTATACAGTATCTAAAGTGGCATTTTACTGTATAGCCCATAAACTTGAGATGTTAAAGACTGTTAGAAAAAAAAAAAAAAGAAGCTATGAAGTAAAACCGTATCAGCACTTAAAAAGAAAAAAAGAAGAGGAATGAAGGTTTTTAGATGTCAGTGGAAAACATGATGAGAGTTGACTGTGTGGGTGTTTACTCCTCAGGCTCAGGCTTCTCAGGGGACTACAGTGAGTACTTTGGCCTACAGGTGGATGAAGACTCTTTGGTCTACCTGATGCTTGCCAATCACATACTTCATACCCTGTATCCCGACTGCATCACGGTTGCAGAGGTAAAAACACACCTTCAGCATCCACTTACTTTGCAATGACACTGCCCACAGCTATTATTAATTAAAAGCACTTATTAGTTAGGCATAGCTTACTTACGTATTCATTGGTGTAATTAAGAAATAATGCAAAAGGAAATGGGATGTCACTCTTTTTTTGGCCTGTGGTATTTTTGCTGAGTTCTGGGAAAGAAACCCACGCACACAAAGGGAGAATGTGATATGAAATAGTGCGACTTCTCTGCAGGATGTGTCGGGGATGCCTGCTCTCTGCAGAGGAGTGGAGGAGGGAGGACTTGGGTTTGATTACCGACTGGCTATGGCCATTCCTGACAAGTGGATTCAGGTAACATGATTTACTTTTTCTTTTTTTTTTTCAGGTTTAAAGTTTATTACATTTTTAAAGCACTTTAAAAATCAAACCACTTTTGCGCTTAAGTGTTTCACAACGACTGATGATATCGTAAAAACTTAAATCGGACACCAAGTCCCTACTAGATTGCCGGGTGTGGCGACACGTTTTGACAAATAAACGCAGGTCTATTAGATGCCGGGGAACTTTTTTCAATTTGGACACAATTCAATCATTGAGTGATTAATCAGAGAGATGCAATAAAAGTGGTGACTACTCTGTCCATTCCTCAAATAGTTTTAGTCCTGCAGTCCGTAAGGGTCCACCGAACAGAAGATTCAAATAATTTTTTTATTCAAATTAATCCAAGTTATGAGTATTGTCATCTGCTAACTTTGTTCCTCAAGCGAAGAACGCAGTTCAACTGACAGGTGACCAATACTTTTTCTTCTTCCTGCGCCGTGTTGTTGGGTAATCTGCTTGGTTTTTATTACCTTGCTGGCTACTAAAGTGTCCCCACTTTGTCTAGTTTTCACCCCTTTTACTTTTCAGGTATGCCAAATAGGCTCGTCACTGACGGGCAAGAGAGGTGTTGTGTCGGTGTGCCGGGCGCCGAAAATCCTCAAGTGGCGTAAAAAAAACAAGGGTTGTTCACGGTCTCAGAGCGAGAGCAAATTAATGATTTGTAATGATGGCCTCATTTTTATACAAATAATATTCATACAATTTGATAGTATTTCCCATCTTTGCTGAGCAAGAGTTTTGTGCGACAGGAATTGATGTCCTGTCCCATATAGACAGGTCAGGGGTGACATGGTTTCTTGGACCTTGTTAATAAACAGGCAGCAGCGCTTTGAATAAATTGTAAGCGAGACATGGTAGCCTGAGGAATGCTTCGATAGAGGAAACTACAGTTACTGTAGGCCTCTGCTCACACAGAAATGTCTGTTGTAAGCCACAAATTCAGTAGATAAAAAAAAAAAAAACTGAAAGCAGCTCAAAACAGGGATGAAGGACAAAGGCAGTGACAGGGCATGTTAGGAGGCATTAAACACTCTTGTGCTATATTATAGCTGAGCCAGTTGCTAAGCTTTTGAGCCTTTTAAGAAGCTTTCAAGTGCATAACATGTCTAGAAATACAGTGACACACGGAGTTTGCCCTGTATGTACAAACTGTTGTGCTCCGCTGTACCTTGAATAGACAGGAGGCTTAATGCACATGGAAACTAGATGTAACGAGCTCAAAGGGAAATGGTACAAACATTATCACCTGACTTCTGAAAGTTAGGAGTACACTATAAATGCTTATACCCTTTGAAAAGTAATTTTTTACATTTGTGCAATACACTCGGTGACAAGAAACTACAACAACCTGCACAATTGACTTAATTGCATAATAATCTAAATTCATTATTCAATTGAAAAATCCTGTGTTAAGGACTATCTTTGTGAAGCTTGTACTCTTCCATTTTTTTTACTCTGTCACAGAGGTATTTATTTACAATAACTCTAGTAAGTGCTGTAATTAGTGATGTTTTTGCATTAGATTGCATTATATTAAAAGATCTTTGACTACATGTAGTTTTCTGATCACTTGGTGTAGAGACAACAAACTTAACCAACTTATGAATTCATTTACACGTTGATAGTATTCCACATTGATTACTTGCGCTAATCACATTCATTCATTCATTGTTTCAATAACACCAATACTGTACTATAAAATAGTAATATAATAATCTTTGTCTCTGGTGTTCTATTATAGGAAACTTTAATTTTCTTGCACCTTCCATACTTAAAACACAGCTCAAGGTACTTTTGCATAATATTATATTTAAAACATATTAACTCATAACTCAAAATTAGTAGAATAACATGCAAACTTTTTTTGATTTAAGCAAGGCTCCGAACGGACTACTAACAGGACTAGGAAGGATTAAAGTGATTTTATATAATGTTTTCTTTTTTTTACAAAATAATATTTCCATGAAACGGATAATAATAAATGTAGTTCTACAATCGTAATGCCACATTCACTGAGAAACATTCACAAATGTAAACGGGTCACAACTATTTTCTTGTTTTCTTGCTTTCTTTTTTATCAAACTGAGGAAGGTCTTTATGCCTTTTTCTAAAGCAGTGCTAATGTATTCCCCCCCCCCTCCTTAATCTTACCTGCTGTGAAGGTCATTATTTATTCCTTCAAACACAAAGTTATGAATAAATGATGGAAGACACACAATTGTTATTAAAAATAAAAGCAGTAAAAGCAAAAGAAAGACTAGCTTTCACAATGTTAACTTAAAGGTCATCGAGTCACTGAGCCAAGCTGAAATTTCTTTTGTGATGTTTCTTTTCTTAAGTGGAGCATTTGAATAGGCTGGCAGTCACCTTTTACATTTCACTTTGATTCATTATTCAGTCTGTAATGTCTGTCCTTGGGGTAGCTTTACATGATGGAGAAGCAAAGGTCATTTTTCAGTTTGAATTCAATGCTCTGTTAATTTTTCCCAACCAGTTAGACAAATCTGAATAGTTGAAGATCAGAGACACTACTCTCCTAATAACAAACACCGGTCCCAGCAGGTTTATCAGCCTCCACTCATTCACAAGTAGAGAGGATCATTTCAACCATAATGAAATTCAAGAATAAAAGGGTCAATTATTTCTACTCTAACACTAGGGACAGTAAGCTATGAAGAAATATAGAAAATATAATTTTAAATTGAAATGATTGGACTTTCCATGAATACATTTTCTGAAATGGCAATAGAGCACGACAGTTTGTACTCCTAAAATCCAGACAGTCATTTAGCCGTGAGTTCCCTCACCAGATCAGTGTTTACAGTGTTATTTGTGTGTAAGGTTAAAACACGAAACATATGTGTTAATTTTTTGAGATGATCTTGTTAAAGAAAATGAAAAAAAAAAACAATTGTGTGTCTGTATCATCAGTCTTTGTTCACTTCAGTGCTTATTGGCAAATTCCTTTGAAACTCATAAACTCTGACTGGAGTTTTGTCATGTTGGTCCACAAAGAGACATCATTGCGCTACTTAAAGATGAAATGGACAGGCTTAAACTAAAAATAGGATATAAAATAAGGTTTTTAATTGGAGTAGAGAGGGTGCTGTGCTCTTGCTTTGCTTTTTTCTGCTCTATCAAATGACCTTGCAATCAAGTGTGTTTTATTATTAAATTTAATAATCCTACTCTAGTAGTAGACTAAAACGTATTTGACGTATTAACCACATTGTCTTTTAGTTGTAGTTTTGGTTATACTGTAGCCTACTGAAGTAAAGCTTCTTTGGAAGAGTGAAGTGTTCTGACCGATTTTCAGTTTTTTTTCGAGTTTTTCAGTTTTTCCATGTTTTCTCAAGGCTACCAGAAGTTATGCCCTACAGCACAAGGTGCATCTCTTTGCTCTGCTCTCTTCCAGACAAAATGTAGCAAACATGTACATATAAAACCCGTCAATACCTGGGCAAAGAAATTGTGAGAAAATGAACATGGCAACTGACAACCTCAGTCTGATACAGCATTTAGGTAAGATGATAACAAAAACAGAAAAACAACTTACAAATATTTAATCACTACTAAAATTGAAAGACTATATGACTAATCATTACCAGCAAACGTAATAAAACCATGGAGTGATGTGTTACCAGCCATCGCTGCTTCAGACTTGATGGGAAATTCTGGGCGCCAAATATCCTCCGTCCTTCCACAACAACTGTTGAAGCACCCTTTAGTTCGCCACTTCAGCCCAAACTGCCACTGTGAAAGTACTTAATGGTCCACAATGGGAAAACATTGTTTATATCTGCGCAGCCATCGAATAAGAAAGTCCATAACTGTATGATGTTGAAGCCGAGTGGCAAAGGGAAAGTGCATGCATACCCAGCCATGTATCCAGAGATAAATAAAGGCTATTAAATATTTCTTTATCTGAAAGTTGCGGTCTGTTCTGATGGCACCAACACCCTGCCGCACATGTGCAGACCTACTCTCAGAAAGCTTCTTTCATTCTTGTTTTGGAGCAGTGTTTGCCACTTCTGGAGTACTTCGTATGTACAGTAGTTGCTGTACGTGGGATCAGTACATAACTCTTCATTTATTTACTTGATCCCCTTGGTGTTTCCCCAAAACCTGTTTTAGTAAAAATTGTCACACATTTGTCATCAAACACTGTCTTTTTTTCTTCTTAAATCAGCAAGTATTACTTTAGAAAGTACATTTGTAGGAAAGCAGACAGGCAGCAGGTTATCTCTGGGGATGTGTCTGTCTGTTTGGGTTGGCTGGCTGGAATGTGGATTGTTTAGTGTCATGCGTGTGTGTGCGTGTGTGTGTGGAGCAAGTAGAGGACTTTTTCTTGTTTGATATTTGAGGCGAAATGCTGTTTGTAGAATGCCTAAAGAGGTTATCTTATGTAAGATTCATGTAAAGCTGTGTCTTTTTTTTATTTATTTTTTATTCACCAGCCCATACTGAAAGTTATGTTTACTCATATTTTAGTGAAAAAGCAGAGTGTCTGACCTCAGCGCCGCATGCATCCTCTTGCACTACAGTTTCTTGTGTTTCTCAGTGGGGATGTCTATGCATCGTTAATCAAGTCTGTCTCTCACAGCGGTGGGTTTTACTCAGTAGCAAGGATGAAGGGAGAAGAAGAGGGGGGGTGAGAGAGATAGTCCCAGACTTGACCTTCCTCAGTGATGCTTGCAATGGCTGTGCGGCAGGGAGTGCTGCACCGCTGAGACGCAGCCTCCTCCACGGTAACCAGAGGTTTCACAGGATTATCCTCGGGACGCCTCTGGAGAGGTTGCTGCTTTTACTTTTCAAACAATATTGCTTGCAATGCAATATTCCTTTAGATACTTCCTGTAGTCGCATTTTTTCAATTACATTTGTTGACTCCCTGAGGAGACTCGACGTCGCATGTATCGTAAAGCTGGAGGAGAGCAAGCGAGCAGCGGAAATTCATGTATTTCTGTGCAGGGGAGCATTCATATGAACATGCCTTGGTGTAGTCAGTGAAGTGCACTCAGGGCTAGCCTTGCCTCTTCTCACAGAGTGTCAATTAGGGAGGGATTTGAATGGGCTGAAGTGGAGCCTCCAGTGAGAGAAGGAGACATAGATCGAGCAGGGGAAGGCATCGAGGAAGACAGGGTAGGCAGGCAGACAGACAGACAGACAGACAGGCAGGCAGAAACAGAAGGAGAGACAAAGAGACAGAGCAACATGGCTGTAAGCTTATTTATAGACTCACAAGTGTGCACCAATGAATCTCTCCCGGTTCCTTCGAGCGGGGCCTCACGCTGTGTTCGTCCCCAGCATGACTGATTGATATGACTCATTTACTGGCTGCAGAAGGCTGTTAGGACCAACAGGCTGTGAAAAATTAAGATATCCTAATGAGGACCAGATAAGGCGCGCGGCACACGTTTGGATTATTCGATCTGATTATGACCATAAAATGCTGTCACTCCTAATGGATAATGTTACAAAAGCCCTCTAATTTAACAAGCACCCTTCCCTCCAGCTACAATAGATTGAGATGTAATTGAAACAATTAGAGGCGGAGGAAGTAGAGGGCTCGCTGGTCGCGGCTAGGAGAAGAAAAGGCGACGCAGAGAATTCTCCGACATCCCTCTGCTTCTCTCAGCTCTTCAACTTGAGTGACCTCGGAGTCAATTGTCCCGATTTTTGTGTTTCTGTTCCTTCATTTATTTTAATTGAATGAAAATATCAGTCTGCACAGCTATCTCCTTATTAGTTTCAGGGGTAAAAATCAATGTTTTTTGTCCGCATACTTGGCTGTGTCCATCATACTGGAAACACTTTCAATTAACATGACCTAATAAAATTCAGGCTGCCGGCGAGCAATGATGGACTCCAGCTTGTTTATGTAAACATCTCAGCAGCTTCATCGGCAGCCTTTTAAGTGACGCCCACTCGCTTTGACCCCCCCTCATCCAAAGTCACTCTCCCCTCGCCTCCTTTAACGGCAGTGTTTCAGCTTCATCCTACTTTATTTTATTAGCTAATTGCTCTCTAAGGCCTCCCTTGTATGCTGTTAACTTGCGGTGCGGGATTTGGACGGGGCCTTCTTCCGCAAGAATTTTTACAGGAAAACTGTGAGGTGAGCTAAGGAGTGCCTTTCAGCTGAGTCACGCCTCTGGCAAGGAGACATTTTCATGGGCAGACTGTTCATTAATTTCCCCAAAAAACGGTGAAAATATAAAGATACGGAGGCATTATCTTGATTCGTGGGATTAAGTGCGGCACACCTTTTTTCCTTCCTTGCTCATCTCTGGTGGCGGCACCGTATGTGTGAAGAGAGGAAGTCCCCATAGCAACGCAAACTCAAAAACAGTACCGGTAGTTGTGTTTGCAAAGAAAGGAGAGGCAGGATGCTCGGTCCTGCCACCAAATGTAAAACAAGAGGTTTAACCTAAACCCATCTCTGCCTCCGAGTCCTTCCCAGCACCATGTGACGGTGGTAGAGAGGCTCTTGAATCAGGCACAGCATGTCAGTGGCAGTGAGATGACCTCATCCCGCTCTGCTAGATTTTTTTTTTTTTCTTATTTTATTTCTGGCTCTGCCTAATTAATCCGGGCACTCTGGTTGGCTCCTGACAGCAGGCTTGTAAAGTAAGATTTGTGCACTGCTCATTATCATTGATGAAGTGGAGTGTCAGTGGTGCCAGGAAGCTCGGCTGGTCGGGGCTGATGTGGGTGAGCTGGTGGTAGGGAAGTCGTCAACCCAGTCACTCTTGTCTCCGCTCCGACAGTCCCACTCCCAGATTAATTGCTCCCAGACCACTTTTGCGGTTGAATTGAATTGTAATGATTCATAAGGAAGTGTAAAGTGTCTGATTGTACGTGGATGTGGAGGCGGCTGAGATGATCTCCGGGGAATAGCCTGCACATTCAGTTGTTTAGCTTTTTATATTGGAACTGGTGGGGGGGGAGAAGGCAGCATTTAGAGGATTTATTTATCTTCAGCTGGTGTTGCATTCTTAGTTTAGCTGCAAGAGAGAAACTACTTTTCTTCCCCACAATGTATCCATATATTTACTATCGTATTGCTATATTGTCCATGATGCTACTAGCCCAGTCTACCTCATCAAGATATTTTTTCTTTTTGAAGTGTTGTGAGAATAGAAACATGGTAACTATGACCCATATGGCCTTGATTATTCATTCATAGTACTCACAGTGCTGGTTTTCCCACCACACTGGTAGTTATGTGTATGTGTCTGTATGTAGTTGATTATCTCTGATGAGCTGTTTTTTCTATTTTTTATTTATTTATTTTTTCAATCAATTTTACAACGTTGGCTCATGCCATTAGGTATGCAAAGACTTCCTTTGACCTCTGTCGTATTGCTCATTGCCAATATACAGGACCAATAAATATAGAGCTTTACTGTAAAAGCTTCCGAGTTCTAGCCAAATTACATGCTTTATGTTTTACCGTTTTATTAAATGTTTCATTCCTTTTTTTTCTTTGGTTGTATTACATTCTTACCTATTGGATATAATGGGGATGACTTTGTCTAAGCTTCCTTTGCTCATGTCATTCCTTGCATATCCATTTTGTTTATTGTATGTCTTTTACCGTAATGTCTTAATGTTTGTTTGAAATCTTTGCTTCAAATCTCACATTTCCAGTGTAATTGATTTGCCAAAAAAGAGAACCTAATAAACAGTTAAAGATGAATTTGACAGATATCATTATTGATATTATTATTAATATTTTGAATTCATGAATTCTTTTGGCCACGATAATTGTCTATTGAAAATCTGATATTGTGACTACCCTAACCTGAATGGTGTCATTTAACTAAACTAACAAAAAAAAAACTGTAATTACAGTTTTATTCCTTTTTAATGATGAATACAATAAAAATAACTGCACACTCTTAGTGTAAGTTAACATGAAGCCCATGTCCAAAATAAATCTGCAACATTTATTTCCCTGCATCTATGACAGCTGTCTACATTAAGCGTTTTGCCCCCTGCATTTTGCTGGTGTTTTCTTACAACAGGGTTGCTCCATCTCTGTCCTGTGGAGGCACGCCTATCAGAAAGTAATAAAAGTTTGGATCATATGACACTTTAATTTGGCCCAACTTTAGCAATTATGGGCTTCTCATATTTATGCCACCAAAACAGCAAAAATTTTCACTTAAGAATTTAAGTTTTTTTTTTCTTTCAGCTCAGCCAAAGAAGGCAAATGGGCTGTTGCTCGGGCACCTGCAGCCCGGCCTTGTGCACAGCCTTAGCTCAGAGAGAGTTAAAAGGTCGGCGAATTTGTACTACATGTAGATGAGGAGTGCCTCGCTGAGGTTGTCTGGTGGCATTGGCAATGACTAATATGGCCACACAAGGCTAAGGTTAGGAAGAGTGAATGTGAACAGATGGTGATATATAGAGCGGGAACGCTTCTATTTAGGTGGACCAGCCAGTTCATCTCAGACATATTGATCGACACAATTACCTTCTTTCCTCAGAGGATTATGGCTCTGTAGAGTAATATAAAGGTTTCCTGACATGTCAATCAGCTGTCGTAGCAAATTCCACTGAGCAGACTTCAGCCTGTCACTGAGATGGGCTCTTCAACTCCCTCACCAATCAGACAGGCTGCATGTCTATCACCAAGGGTTCTTGGAGGGCATAAACTCTCTTTTTTTTCCATTTAGGAATGTTATTGATACTCTGATCTCTCTCGTTTATTAAATCATCTCCGTGCGCACTACAGTCTACGCGGTTGTCGTTACTCTGCCCTGTGCTCTCGTTTGCTTGTGTAACTTTGAGTGATTTTAGGATGGTATAGCAGCACAGTGTGGGCGCAAGTTCTCGAGATGCATGTTTTGGTGGTCTCTTGTTTCCTTCTGACCTCTGAAAATGACTCCTTTGGCAGGAAGTGTGCATGTAGGCAGTCTCGTGGCAGGGCATTGATTCCATGGTTGGATTTATTGTTTAATCCCTCCGTTTGGATGAGAGGCTCTGACCTTGCCCATCTGTGGTGGGGAGAGCTGATGCCTTACTACCCATGGGCTGTAGTGAAGTTATTAAAAACTCCATTACCACCATTCAAAGGTAGACATAACTCATAGTGCGGATATAGAGATGTCAAAGAAGAGATTGATCTGAGAAAGAAGTGTAACCCATAGAAAACTTAAGAAAGGTAGAACGAGTGCCAGAACTGAAATACTAAGCTTTAGACATCAGTCAGAGCCTGAATGGATCTCTCAGCGACCCATCTATCATGCCCCTTTTTCAATAAAGCCTCACTGTCACTGTGTAGATCCTGAAGGAGTTAAAGGATGAGGACTGGGACTTGGGCAATATCGTCCACACACTGACCAACAGGCGCTATGGAGAGAAATGCATAGCCTATGCAGAAAGTCATGACCAGGTAGGTTATTTTCTACAAGATCCCAATTCAGAGTCTGGATTATCTCGCTGTGGGTCATAAAACATAACCCTCCTTTCCAGGCTTTGGTTGGGGATAAGACTCTGGCCTTCTGGTTGATGGACAAGGAGATGTACACCAACATGAGCTCCCTGATTCCCATGACACCCATCATCGACCGCGGCATACAGCTGCATAAAATGATCCGCCTCCTCACTCATGGTCTGGGAGGAGAAGGCTACCTCAACTTCATAGGTGAGTGATCATGGTAACACACAGAATTTAACTCTACAGTTACCTAGAAATTATACTGTATACTAGAATACATCATATCTAGCAGTCATTAAGGAATATTGTATTGCCCTTGTCACGTACAGGTCAATAAGATCCATCTTTTGATGCCGTCGTAGGGAATATTTCAGTGCTGAAACAATTAATCCATTGACAGAAAATGTATCTACAATAATTATGATAATCCAGTACTAATTTAAATCCCCTCTCAAGCAAAAATGTGAAAATTTGCTTCTTTTTCTCTGTCTGACCAATGGTTCAAAAACCCATATAATTCACACTGATATATAACAAAGCAAGCGATTTGATTTCTCGTTAAAATGTATTAGTTGAAAAGAATAATTGGCAGATTAATCTGTAATGAGAAAATATCGTTTGTTGCAGCCCTAATATACTGTAATAATGTTTTTGCATAAAGGACATATTTGCATGCATTCCAATTCAAAATTGGCTCACAATGTACATACTGTGTATTCATGTCATGTCACATATGACATAACATATCAAATTGCATGTCATATAATCATACCATATAATGAAATCATAGGATCAAGTCATAATGTATAATTGTGTGTGACATTGAGCAGTCAAGAGGCATTAGAGGTCGTGATTGTGAGGCATCGTCCTTCTGTTTGGTGTATCTTTTGTGAAAAGCGTTCATTTCAGATCCCTTTCATGTAATATATTTTTCCTGAATTTGAACCTCTCCCCTCAGGAGACACAAAAATAAACCTAGGTGTTCACTGAACAGATATATAAATGCACATTTATTCTCCTGTCCATCCAAGTCCTCCACAGGCAACAGGCAGAAACGGGCTTCACTACAAATATTGAATTGATGAGCTATCCCTACAGTGTTCATTTGCACTGCTGTTAGGGGTGTTATCCTTTGTGCTATGTTGTAATTTATTCATATAATTATGCCTGTTTTCTTTAACTTCATGATAAAAACTCACAAATAGATTTTACCTTTTTGCAATAATAAAGATATCCTAACTCGTAAAGGCTTGAAGTAGCCCCTGTCGCTTATTTTCCATTTGGTGTAACTTTCTCAGTTATTCGAGGTGTTATATTTCTTTAATGGATATATCTCTGGAGTAGCTTGTGACCAATGAGTCAAGGCTGATGATAAGCATCAGAGGAACCTTTTGAAGTGAGGTTGACATTAATGGCCTACTCACTTCTCAGAGCTGATGGTAAAATACAGGACAGAAACTAAGTCTTGGATCAGATGGGTTCCTTTTTTTTTTCTTTTTTTTTTTTCCTCAAATGATTCCAGTTCTCAGTCACTGTTGAGATGCTTCTCATTTTCAACACATCATCTGTGCTGTGGCATGCTTTATGGAGGCCTGCTGGTAAAGATAATCGAGTGATAATTAATGACGTTGGAAGTTGACCTTGGTTGAAGGGAATGCATTTCCTTGGATGGGCCGCTCTCTGGTTTAGTGTAAATACAGTCTACACTCGTGATCCACAGCATTTTAGCTCCACCTGGTGACTAGGTGATCCGGTCAAGCTCTGAATACAAACAAAGTATTTCTACGATGCCTGTGCTGCCTCTTTGGATTCATCATCGCTCAGTATTCACTGTCAGGTCTTAATATTGAATAAGATAAAAAACATTTTTTATCTTTTTATTAAAGTGAATTTCGTGTGTGTGTGACAATCAAAGCAGCTGTTCTCAATGGACAATTATAACAGAGCAGCTCATAATGAACAGGATGTCAGAGAAGTGACCCCGTGTGGACAGTTGAAGGACAGTTGACAGTAATTATATCTGATTCTCTGAAGTATAGCTAAAAGGCCCACTCTGCTGTGCTCGTCGTGCATTGTCTCTCATGGACCTTTGGTGCCACATTTGCTCATTTACTGTCAGCCAATCAGTGCAGAATCAGAAATAATCAAGAGTTGATATAGTGAGTGAAAACAATACATGAAATGTCAATTTGACAATTATTTCATAAAGTCAATGACTCATCTTTTGTAAAGAGTACTTAGGTTGCTCATTTGCCATCCTAGCCTCTCTTGATAGATGGATAGATAGATATATCGATATAGATATACAGTATATCGATAGATAGACGTAAAGATGTAGATACATAGAGAGATGTACAGTAGCAAAAGGACAGTCATTTATAAGTCTCCTGTTTCAATTCATAACTGATATAGAGAGCAGCCCATTTAAAAAGGGCCCTAAACCAGTCGATGCATTGCAGATCAAAATGCTACATAAGGCCATAATAATAAAAGAGCATGAAAAAGGTATGCAACTCACTATAGGAGCTCACTGTATTTATTAAGCCAAACCAGTTCAGTCACTTTATGTTGAGCGGTAGCATTTCTCTCTCAAAGCTAGACCAGAATCAGAAACAGACTTGTTTTCTTTACAGTTTCCATTGGTAAAACCGTGGATGTCTTGTCCAAGTAGTAATATATATGTACTAATATTAATGTACTATCTATATCTATTCAAGCTTTCCATTGGCCTCAACCCTGTAAATCCTCTTGTTTGCATCTTGCGTATCAGTCTTTTCTGTGTAGGATCCAGTAGAGTAAATCAAAATAAGAGCTTAGAGCAACTTTTTCGATTTGGGTTTCAATAATACATTCTGGTATTCTGCACTTGTATTCACTTTATATTAAGACTGGTGTACAGACACAGTTCAAATTTAGTCTATTTGAAAACCTGTCTCTCATTGTCTTGTAAAATGTGCCCCTCATGGTAATCTTGCTTCTCCCCCTTCTGCCTGTGGGCAGTTTTTAACCTCTAGATCAAAGATATTTCTTCTTGCTAATGCAGTTTTCCCAAGTTCCCCCAAGCCTTTTATTACCAATTTTACTGCAGGAACGTATGGATACGCTATCACACCTGCGACTGTCCTCCACTCCCCTCGTTATTTAAATTTCTTTAAAGGGGTTTTGTGAATAGATATGTAATTCAATAATGATCCTTTCTCAAACAGACGGTTTTAATTTTTACTTTTGTATAAACCTTTCATGCCTTATTGAATTTGTCAGTTGTTGTTTGTAGGTGTTTGTATCACAGGACAAAGTCTTCTGTAGTATTAACAGAGCTGTTGTAGAGAACATAAAAATAACCCAAATAAATAAAAATTAAAACAGCCTTTTCAAAATGATTACTTGACAATTTCGCCTAATTGTGCTCCATTCCCTTAAATCAGAGTTGGCAGAATTACTCAGACAAATAAACTCTCAATTCAAACTTTAATGTACGCCATTCTGTCAAGTAATGCTCGGTTGTTTTAAGAGCAGCTATGGAAAGAAGACCAGTATTAGTATTAAGGAGGCAGAAAAATTAAAGTTGTTCTCTTTTGAGAATTGCTGTTTAGCTGACTAAAAGAATGGCTCTGTCATATATTGATAACAGTTTTAATGGATGAAAGTTAAAAGCAATTTTCCGAAGAACACAAACTCGGGGAAGTGGGGGGGAAAAAAGTGTCAAAATCTATAAAGATACACCGCTCTGAAAGTTCATCCCTGAGAACTTTCCAAAGTTCAGGCCATCGGGCGAGCATTAGGGAAAAAGAATATCAAGGAGACCTGAAATGACATGCCATGTCAATGGATCAATGACGACAGAGTCATTTAGTCGGTGCTGAGCAAGAGCAAATTGTTTGAGCAAGCAAATCAATTTGAAGTGCCTAGCCTAGAAAAACCCATTTATTTACTCATGACCACCACACTGGAAGAGGACAGAGGGAGCATCCGCATTTGAGTTGCTGAGAGATGGATACTGTAAAGGATGTTGGAGTGTCAATGACATTAAAGCACCAAGTGGCGTGGCAGTAATGAAACGCCTCAGTGGTTTTATCATTACATCAGCAGGGACAGAATGGAAGCGCTCGCACTTCCTGACTTTCAGGCGCTCACAGGGACTTAAGATAACCTTGCAGATTTACAGTCTAAATTATTGAGCCAAAAAACTTCTCCCGGCACTCCGTATTCATGGGTTGCTACAATGCAACAGGCAGCCATTATGCTGCAGCCTTGAACGGTGAATTGAAAACCAGGGCTTCATCCTCATACATTTCAAATAGATAATCTCACTGAGAGCTAACTGCGCTTTCAGGACTTGTGATTTTTAGATGTACGGGGCAGTCCCCCCACTGCTGTTTGACCGGTAATGCTTATTTAATGTGCAAACTGGGAGTCAGAGTGTACATTAACACAGTAACAAGAAATCTATCTAGCAAGTGCAAATAAGCATTGCATCATGTTTACAGCTTTTCTTTTACTTTCTTGCACTGCATCTGAAACCTGTGACTCGCCTTCCCATCCCCTCTGATTCAATCATTGATCTTCTTTTGCCAAAATCCCTCCAATGGAAAACACATTGATCCTTGGCTCTTTCTTGTGCTGCTAATTACTGAGGGGACTGTGTCACTGTCAGGCCCTTATCTGATGCAGGGCTGTGCAGAGGAGTAATGGGATGTGCCAGCCGAAAAGCTGTCTGACATAACCTTGTGTAAACATGGTTGCCCCCCATTAATCATATATGTATTGGAACCACCATAAATTTAAGCATCAACATTATCCAACAATCATTTAGGTCTTTTTTTCACCCTTTTAGCATGGGTGCAAAATCTTAGTCCAACTTCTTAACGTGTAAGGTGTTTTACCCAGCATTTCTTATTGGTTATGATTACATTTAACTCGGCACCTTAATTGCTGAAATCTGGGTGTGTGGTCACATCTCCAGGACTGAGTCCAACAGGGCAATGTGCAATCTGAAGATCAGACTGGTTCATTTCTATATATTATTAAATACTGCTTTTACAAAACCCTAAATCATAAACTCTACTTCCTGGAAAACTGGTAACCTTTCCCTAAATTTCAACTATTTTATTTTTATTTATTTATTATTTTTACAAAACTGAAAGTCAACAGACATGCCAGCTGCTCTGTGAGGCTGTATAGGCGCTGTGGTGCTTTGAGCTAAATTCTAATTTAAGATTTTCTGCCAATCCACCCATAGTCCATAGTTGTTGAGACATTTCACTTAAAACGACAAATGTAAACCAGCTGATGCGTGCAATTTAACTGCAAATAAAGTGCTTTAGATAATCTGGCTAACAGTTGGTTTGTTTACAACCTGATCTTTCTGACTACTAGTGTCTCTCG
>CALSCE010009465.1:6239166-6256664 GCA_943593645.1 Bovichtus variegatus | reverse complement strand
ATAAAAAACTCCTCACGGTATTTTATCTCAGATAACAGTGCCCCAGATATATTATGAGAGACAAATGAGGATTCTATTCATGTATGTATTGTGGTGAGAATCCATCATATTTCATCCTTGTTACCGAATGTGCTATCTGGTTTATTTCAGCTGTGAGGAGGCAGAGAAAGGTTATTATTGTTATTGTTATTATTATTGTTATTATTATTATTATGATGATGGTGATTAATGCAGGCATATGGGAGGAACATTGCCGTGTTATCATAGAGGAGAGGGAAATGATTATCTAATGGAGGTGTGTCCAATGTGTTTCTTTAAAGCTGAAATGAAAAGATGAGTCTAAGGCTTCCACAGGGCACTGAATCAACCTGTACAGGAAATCAATCATCTCCACTAGACTTTATAAAATAATAACATTGGGAAACTGAAAGTAAATACAGGCAAAAGAGGCTGGTGCACTTGCACGATTAATGAAGTGTAGCTCTTTTGGGAGCTTTTTATCAAAGCTCCATCTTATTTGGGCACGCTGTCTCGGGCAGATTAGGCAGATCACGTTTTTTCCCCTGTAACCCCTGTGTTATTGCATTGTGCGTGTATTTCAACCAGGACAGACTTCATTCTGAGTGAACAAGTATTATACTAACTATATTAATCCCATGTGTACATCGATGTGAAGAATATGATAGTCTTTGGTGATTAGATCCCATCGCCATGTCATATATTTTAAGGGGGAGGTGAAGCCGTAGCAGAATAGAAATTAATTGTGAATGAGTGAAGCGTAAAGATGGACTTCCTGATTGAACTTGCACTGAGCTTCATTTGTATATGTTGGTACATGCCCTCCCTGCCCCCATATGCTACACACAATCTCTCGGAGCAGGTGGATGATAAGGAAAAGCCATTAATGGAAACTCACTGAAACATGTCCACACTGTTTAGTAACTGTTGCCAAAATACTTTGCATTTCTTGGTACAGTTTGTTGTGTGGCAGTGTTCTTATTTGCGCAGGTCAAGTGTGGGCCAGTACATAAAGTCACATCATGTTGAAATATTTCGAGTGCAGTGTGGAGTAACAATTCCTTTTTATATGCTCATTATTTTTGCCCCGACTGTGTTCATGCCTGTTATTCAGTTCTAAACAAAAGAAAACAATGATCTATCGTTTCCTTTTTAGGTTCTAGTCCATTTAGGGTTCAGACTGACTTATTACAAACAATCCAAGAGTTGTAGAAATAAGGTCTCAGGGACTGACATGTAACTCATTCATTGGACAGTTTTGGTGCAATATTCTGCATCATCAGCGCTACATGGACCCATGGGGAAAATGTTAAACAAAATGTATTTCAGTGTCCGACAGCAAGTGACTCTGTGCTCACAGCCGCTTGAAGTCTTTGCTTTTTTTCCCCCGCTGGGCCAAAACGGCTCACACAAAGGAAAAACGGATGGTCATGAGCAGCAGTTCAGCCTGTAACTGGTAGAGGCAGCACACAGAAATGAGCCATCTTGTACTGGAGTGTTATTGGATGAAATTGTTGCCATAATCAGCAGACAAATGGTGCAAAATAGTTTTTGAATTCAGCTTGTCTCAGTGCATTGGTTTGGTCAATGACATGCGTACCTGTGTTCTCACCATCCGAACATTTCAGAGGTTGTTTAAACCACAGCAAGCAATCATCCTAAAAAAAATCCCACGTGGAGAAGTCCATTGTAGTGCAGGGATACCAATGTCTGCCCTGCAGGGGTTCATGGAGGCTTGAATGCTAGTTTTAGTCCCAATGAACCTATTTTGACTGGTATCTTTAAACAGAGCGTAAAAACTAACCGGGGACTTTTTAGCTGGTAAAGCTGAGCTCCCGGAATCCAAAGCAAAATCACATTAATAGCATACAGCATGCACTATACACATTTTCATAATATACTGTTTTAAAAAAAAAAAAAAAAAAAAAATTAAGTATAAGAAATCAAAGTACTTTTCAGTTTCTTACTCTGAGGCGATACACAACGTGTGGTGACAGATGTCAATCAAACTTCAGCTTTGGAAAACTGCTGCTCATTAAACTTCAAGAGAAAGCAAACAGCTCCTCCAGTTTAGTTTTGTGAGGTTTTTGCTGAGCCTTTGTTTTTTGTTTTTTTATCACCATCCACAATTTGTTTAAACAATTTTGCAGCTGAGAGTAACAACACCATTTCCACTGTCCATGAACGGCACATTCACAAAGCATATTTACTATTCTAATATCAAACTGCATTCTAAAACCTGCTTATAATTAGTATGTAGCATGGAAATGGGACTCAACTCTTGCATCTTCATGAATGTGTTGTCTATGGCATGTGAAGTACAAAAACCTTTTTTCTTTTTCTTTTTTTTACCTCCATTGTTCAGTCTTAACAGTGCATTACTCACATTGATCCAGCTCTCACTTTTTCTTCACCATATAATGTTAAATACTACTGTGAGTGTGCTCTCACTAACGCCACCTACACGTACTGTATGCAACACGGTGCAACACAGAGAGCCCATTTCCCTACAGCCTGTCGAAAGTCATTCTGGGAAATGAAGGAAGTCAAACATACTGTAGATGTTGTCGAGCCAGTCTGAGTGCTGATACACCTAAATAGTAAATTATGCATTGAACATCACATTGATGCCTGGCTTGTAAATGTGTTCCCCGAGGTAATCATGGGGCTTATTCCTTGTCGGACCCCGAAGCCAGCCCCAGCCCGACCGGGAGACACAGACCCGATCAGCAATGATTTCACAGCTGATTCCCATTTAACAAGTTAATTGACAAGTTGTCAAAAAAATGTTTTGTGTCTAACCTAATGCAACGTTGGCCTTCTCCCCATGCCTGGCCGTGACGCATATAATCCATTTTTGCCAAGAAAGTTGGTGAAATGCATCCAGATTTTCTATTATTCCTCTCTGGCTGAAACGGCACGGCTAATCCACTCGTTATTCCATCTGAAAGGTTGACTTGCTGTCACGGTGACTGGTGACAAGCGCCACTGGTTTAGCATCGGCTTTGCAGTTTTGTTGCATCTAGCACAATTAAGATAACTTTGACTGTTTGCCCTTTTTAAACTATAGTAAAGATTGCTCGTTGCTATGGCTACTAACGTTAGCAATGGTCTCTGAATACACACACGCACACGATTGAGTGTATAAATCGTGGATCCGAACCAGTACGGGTTTTGGGTCCAAGGGTTCTGGTGGACCTGTGAAGACCTCTACTAGGATGCCCTTATGTAGAGCATCTCCTCACCAAGTACATGTTGACGGAGTGTTACTTTTTTACCAAACTCCTTCTGTTTTTCTTCTAGTTAAGTCTTCTGTTTTTTATATTTCCAACAGGCATTGCCCTCTAACTACGTCACCCCATAAGCCTATAGAGCAGGACAACCACCAACAATCTGCCACACACAATGTTTATGCAGTAAAACGGGGGAAAGGGACAACCAGACCCCACCGTGTGCATTAAATCCTGATTGACTGTAGGCTATTATACAATATATCGGGCAGGAAGGGGTACGTCTTCACCAGCCAAAATGTAGAGGTCACATAAAAAAAGCACTCTATCAATATTGTAAAACTGTCACATAGTAAGTCTCCAAACTCCTGGTATCCAGTGCAAAGCACAGATGTGGAGAAAACCGTATTTCTAAGTTTCAGATATCGGGTTACTGCAAAAAGCTGAAATAACCTAGTGACTAGTGAAGTGATTTAGCTTTTAATGGTGGACTGTGCGTCTGAATCTTGTATTCCCTGCTCAACAGCTGTTATCGGTTCTTTACACACCTGTTTGTCTCTGTCAGAATCCAGGCTGGCCAACTGAACCTGTTGCAGTACTGGCCTGCAACAATTTCCCCCCGTGCCTGGGGTTGTCCATCACAGTGCTGCCGGCACCTGAGATATTTACACATACCCCAGTGTTGTTCCACAGGGTGGGTTGTCCAGATGCAGCTAAGATCTAAAAGCAGGGGTGGAGGAAGTACAGTGTTATATTATTTTTTGTCATTTAGCAGACACTCTTATCCAGAGAGACTTACAGTGAACTAACTACGGGGACAGTTCCCCTGGAGCAACTCTGGGTGAAGTGCCTTGCTCAGGGGCATACTTGTGGAAGCCCCTGGTAGTGAACTCACAACCTTCCGGTGTTCTATTTGAAATGGAGCCACCACTGGCTAAAATACAAAAAACACTGTTGGGTGATTTTAATTTACTGTATAACAATGCACAGTTTTTCAAATGCTCATTATACTGTAGATTTTTTACATATTCATCTGCAAAGTAAGTAAACTCATCAAATGAATGTAGTTAAGTAAAAAGTGCAATACTTCCCTTTTAAAATGTAGTGGAGTAGAAGTAGAAAAGTGCAGAAAATTAAGTGAAGTACAAGTACCTCAAAATTGGACTTATGTACAGTTATTGAGTAAATGTACTTAGTTACTTTCCACCGTTGTCTAAAAGGACATAGCATCGTTCAATACGAGGCATTTAGGTCATTACACATTAGTAACCAAACAATTCTACATTTGTTTTGTTCAAAATCAGTTGAACTTTACAGTAATGACGTTGTTTAGCAGAGGGGATGAGTTGGACAGCTGAGGAAGTCTCTTTCTTCCTCTAGGCTCCGAGGACACCGGGAGATTGACACTTTAGACACTCTGCTGATGGCAGAACACTCACGAGAACTTCATTGTCTTTTTGCTTGAGGGCAGTCATGCCTACTAGACATATCAACTGCCGACTTGTGGCCAGGACCGTGACACAGCCCACAGCGACTGTAACATACACGGTGAAATTGCTCATTTGTGTTGCTATGGCAGATACAAAAACAACTCAGTCAAAACTGGGAGCTTTAACCTTTTAAGAGACTCCTGCCATGATCCTAGCCACAGTAGTGAGGCTTACTGCTGATTGTCCTAGACACAGACTTCAAAACACTGAGAAACTTTCACCGACATCTCAGAACGGAAAGGACAAGAAGGCATTGTCTCCTGTCCTGCCAAGAAGTGTGGAGTTGTCTTCATCTGCTAACACAGAAGCAAGGTGCACGGATGTCACACTACAGTACAAACATGCCTATGTGATTGCACAGGAGCTTCATCCATGGTGTGGGAAGCAATTTTAGTACTGTCTGCTTGTCATCTAAAGACAAAACCATGTGGTCTATACATGGTTGGTTGTTGATCACAATGGCATCATGTTCGGCCCTGAGGTGACACTGGTGAGCAAACCTGGACTGGAGTAAAGTAGACGAGGAGCAGCATCTTTACACAAGCTCCAATGGGGTTGGATAGACCCATTGCGATTGGTTGAGCCCACGCAGTGCAGGCAAATTTCAGTCAGTAAAAAAACGAGTGGCTATTTCAAAGAATGGAGAATAAAGTCTGCCGGAAACGGAACTACAGTAAATCGGCTGATATTCTTATTCAACAAAAAAATCAAGATGATCACAACAAATGGATCCAAATCCATCTAAAGCATCATTTATATACATGGCACACTATGCTGTATTTTCCAGACAATTAATTCTTACTTCAAGACACAACAATGTGCAATTTCCGCAATGGGGTACTCCTCACTCAAAGGATTTTGGTTATAGCTTCCATTCAATGTTTATGATCATAACTTTGAAAATGAAAAGGCCACATTGGCGTAAAAGTTAATGTATTGATTCACACTCCCAAGAGGAAAAAACAAACTTCTTTTGACCTTCTCTCTTGCTCTACAGTAAGGCCAAACCTTTAATAGTCAACAAATTAAAAAAAATTATCCGATTTTACTGTTGAGAAAAATCTTAGTTATTTTGCTGACTTTATGCCCTGTATTAAAACGCCATCATTACAGAAAACCTCTAATCTCATAGCCCGTTACTAACACAGCCACAACATGTGCTGTTCTTATTAATTCTCCCAGGATTCCAGACAATGGAATTACCTATTTGCATTGATTTAGTAAGAGAAGTTAAGTCTGTGGAAGGCTGTGTTGATGTAGAGCCACTGTGGGGATCATGAGCTCAGTGTGATGATAGTCTAGAGAAACCAACACAAAATTTCAGTTGATTATAGATCAAATGATCCTCCAGAGATGCACGACTAGAGCTACACTGTTTGATTTGTTGTATTAATGCTTACTGCCTTTTTTTAAAGTAACAGAAAAGGATTATTATTATTTTATATTTTAAAGTCACTTTTTCACAAGGAGTATTTCTTTTCTTTCACAAATCTCTAACTACACACAGTATAGATCCTGTGCTTGCTGAAATTATTTGCATGTGAACTATCAATACAGGATTTTTCAATGCACAATAAATGTGTAGTGTACACATTACTCTTGTTGGAGTGTAGGGAAGAAAATCTACCTCTGCCGGTGTTGCAAGTCTGAGGTGTAATTTTCTCCTTTTACATTTCAAGTTCAGCTGTGTGGGATGCATGTTATTCATGCAGATGTCACAAGAAAAGTCTCTCTCTCCTCTCCTCTCTTCTCTTCTTTTCTCCTCTCTTCTCTCTCCTCTCTCCTCTCTCCTCTCTTCTCTCTCCTCTCTTCTTTTCTCCTCTTCTCCTCTCTCTTCTCTCTTCCCCTTCTCTTCTCTCCTCTTCTCCTTCTCTCTGCTGCCCTAATTCCTTAGCAAGTGCTGCAGTGGGTTTGTTCTGTTGGCAGTCATGCCTTATTGTTTGCTACTTCTTTAACACCTACATAATGTATTTCATTAGAATCTGCTGTCAGTCCCTGTCTGTTCCACTTCATCCCATCACTCTGATTTTCTTTTTAGGGAGGTGGGGGCTCTTAGCGCCAAATAAACAACTAGCCTGTATTCTTTTTTTTTTTTTTTTTTTTTTTCTTCTTGCCGTGCATCTTCTGTCTCTCTCTGTCTCTCTGTCTCTCTCTCTCTCTCTCTGTCTCTCTCTCTCTCTCTGCCTCTCTCTCTCGCTCTCACTCTCTCTCGCTCTCTTTCGTCTGTGCGTTTCTTCCTCTGCCGAGAATTCAATTATCCTGGCTGTTGTTTTATGATGTTGTGGTGACATCCGATGACTGATTCATTATCTCATCTCCCGGCGTGACAGCATTGTAGCAACAGGACCGCTGTTTCCCACAGCAGTATGCATTCAGCGTTACATCTGGACTGTGTAACCCTCTCTCTTTCGATGCTGCTCATCTGAAGTTTTTTCTATAGCCCTTCTGGTTTTCTCTCTCAATTAAAATATGTTTTGGAAGACGAACAATATTGCTCCGTATTTACATTAAAACTACAGTAGTTCTGGTGGTTGTGAGGTGGCAGAATAATTCAAAAATGAAGTTAATGCTGTAATAGATATGAATGAATTCGTAGTGTAATAAAGAGAGATCTGTGGAATTCTCTCTTTTTGTGTCCATTTGTGTCAGACGTATGAATACTTCTTCCCCATTTCCAGCATTGACTTGGAAGTTTGCTCTCCGTTATGGGGAAATAATATATAAATATATCCTGGTGAATAATTTTTGCATATATTTGCTGAAAAAGTGAGACTCAAATGAAAGCTATGGGATTTATTTGCAATGTTTTCACTTGTTTGCAAGTTTTATTCATGAAAGGGCAGAGTCCTGGGTGACAGCAAGGTTGGCACACTGTAGTGAAAACGTCGCAAGAGCATTGTGGCTCTGTTTTAATATGGAAAGTACTAACCTCTGCTGGGGTCGTAAGAAGGTTGCAGACTGTCGCTGACTCTGGTCTCTTTGATCTGGCTTTTTTTGTCTTGTTAAAAATTGCACAAAACCTGAAAAGAACCTCATATCACACGGCACGATAGAGTATTCTTATTCACGGAGACGGTGTGCCTTTCCCTTCATTATGTACATTCGTTAATAACGCTCTCTGTGTTGCAGGGAATGAGTTCGGCCATCCTGAGTGGCTGGATTTCCCTAGAGAAGGCAACAATCAGAGTTACCACTACGCCCGGCGGCAGTTTAACCTTTTGGATACGGTTGACCTCCGCTACCATCAGCTCTACGTCTTTGACCGGGACATGAACCGCACTGAAGACAAGTACGGCTGGCTGGCTGCCCCACCTGTAAGGACATCACACACTCACCGTACAGGAGGCTTTGTGTTGACACTCTCAATGACAAAACCATATGAAAATATGTCACAACCCCATTCTTTAGTCACATACAGACGATTTAATAACCGCTAGGGTCCAAGCCAATTGTTCATAGATGATTTAGCTCATATAAGATTAGTTCTTTCAAGAATAAATGTATTTCCAAGCCACTGTCTTCACACACCTTTACAGTTTTCCTTTTTCCACATTGCCTGAGTAGTCAGACAGGTGGAGATAAATGCATCATAAAGAGAGTTCATTTTGCAGATGTCCCTGTTTCTCTGGCTGCTGTCAAGGTGAGCAGTAATAGATTTGTCTCTCATCCTGCAGCCTCTCTCTTTGCCTACATTTGAAGGCTATGGGAGGAAAAAAAGTTTTTTTCTCTTGAGGGACCGGTAGCAAAGTAATGGGATAATGCAAATGGAGAGTGTGACTAAATTGACAGGGATTAGAAGTGAGGCTGTGTAATTGATTAAAAAAAATACCCTCCCTCACATCCCTGGGAATGAGTCCTCAGATCAGAGCTACTTCACCTTGCTGCGTTACACTCGGACCTGCGTAGTTCTCCTCGACAGACCCACTAATGCAGCACAGAAAGAAATGTATCAGAGAGCAGAATTAAAGACATGTCTGGCTCACAAGTATCATTTCTGTACATTAATCTATCAATCAGAAGTGTGTTCTGACTTACTGGAACCTCTTACACCCTTTACAACTAGATGAAACGGAGCATTGGAGGTAAGGCAAAGGAAAAGCAGAGCCAGGCTGATTTATGAGCTCCCTTGTGAGAGAATGGGAGGGAATGCTGATCCCAAAGGATGCTACTGGCAGGGAAGACGCATACATTTGGCACCAGCGCTGATTGCACTTTGGGTGCTGTTTTCCTTTGCTGTTTTCTATGCCTTTTTAGTATGTGAAACCATAAATTAGATGAAAGCTCTACACTATACACTTCAGACATTATCTAATGTTGTTATTTCTTTCATATATTACCTTTTTAAAACGTGTCTAAAATGACACCTGAAGGTTGTCACTATGTGTTAAGCTCTAGGCAGTTGGGATCAGGAAGACCATCAATCACAAGGATAGTTTGTGTATAGTGGGCATTATTATTATTATTATTATTATTTATAACCTCTGATAGCAAGAGTCCTTGAGCATAGCACCAAATTAGGGCAGTCACATCTCAGGGAGGCCAGAGAGGATGAGCAAGTAATTAGTTTTCATATTTTCTTTTGCTATCATCATGGAATAATAGATTTTTTGAAAACACTTTCTTTAACATATTTATAATACTTTACGGTCTGCTTATAGCACCGTATAATTATAGTTATAGGCACTCATAAATATTCATAATGCTTTATAACAATAATCATAATGCAATGTAAAGTATTTTTATAATTACTTTTATAAGGTCAAATATCATAACATTTCATAATTGCTGGTTACTCACTGACATTTTTTCTTGTAGCAAGGATCATAGTGTATTAGATTTCCCATTGTTGTAATGCATTATAGTCACTGTTATGATGCATTATAGTGTCATAAATTACTCTGAATGGTCATTATTTGTTTAAGTAAAGTGAACAAAATATCATTAAATATATGAAAGAACAACATAGAAAACATTGTATTGCGTAAAGCAAACAATCACCACTTAGAGTAACTTATCACATTATAATGCATTATAACAGTGATTATAATGTATTACAACTATGGGAACTATAATACACTGTGGAAAAAAAATTTCTACCAGGAATTATGAAGTCCTTATAAAATGCTTTATAATGGTGTATGATTATTTTTATAAAGCATTATACAGTGCTATAATCAAATGATATTGCAAGTATGTTTATAATGCATTATAGACATGAACATCATAGAGCGTGTTACTGATTTTGTTTTTGATCACACATGAGACAACGTTTTTGTTATAATTTTAGACTGTCAAATAATTATTTTGTGATCATTGGAAATCTCAGATTATCAGCAGACAATAAATTATCCTAAAATAATAATTTTGTCGTCTCAATGCAACAAGGTTATTGCCTCTAAAGACTCCTGTACGCTGTGCAATGTCGAGCTGTCCTAGACATTTAGTCCGATTCCAAAGCCGGGTCTAAATGGGGTCAAGTCTTAATCAAGGCAAAATAAATACCTACTCCAAAACCATTTAAAATGTTTCGGCCCTTAAAGTGTTTCTAATGATGAACGAACATGAACTTTTCTTCAGTATAAACGTGTAAATATATCTAATACATAGGATGTTGATCAATCAATGCATAGCAGATGTGATCCTTTAAACTGTTTGTGCCACTGGTATTAAAAGACCAGCTGGAGAGAAATATTTCTTTGTTATATTTGAAGGGACATGAGGGAAGAGGTGGAGTCAAAGTGGACACATGAATCAAAATCGGCGTTATGTGAAACTTAAGCAGACTGAAGCAATGGATAATAAATCTGTTCTGTAGCTGACCCTGCACTCCGGTCTCAGACGGCGCTGGGAAGCAGCAGAGACAAAAATGGCTTATTCAGGGAATGACACAATATCACAAAAAGACTTTGTAGAACATCACTCACAGATAACGCCAATAACTGCTCAGAAATTCTGCTGTAATAACCAGATGAGTCTGAATCCTCTGTGCAGATTATCAATGACGTTGCCCAGGTAATCATGCTTAGTGGGAATATTCTTTTAGCTTGGCTCAATATTTCACCGTGGTGGGAGGATCCAAGGGCGTTTTGTAGTCACAATGAGAAGCAGAAGAGGATCTGTTGTCCCAGGTGTGGGTGATGGAAGCAGAAATAGAAACAATAATAATAATACATAACACTCTTTATTTCACACAAGAGATGTAGCTTTAAAAAAAATACCACTAAATACAGCTTTTTAAAAAAACAAATGCAATTCATTTAAACAAGGGCAAATAAAGAATACAATTGGACAATAAAAAGACAGTAGATGCTAAAATAAGTAAAGAAAAAATAACTGCTACCTGAGTGCTCCCTATTTACTTATACGTATAATTGTGTGTCTTTTAAAAAAAAAAAAAAAAAAAAAAAAACAGCAATGGAAGATCTGAGGAGCTTGTGAAGGATTATAAAACGACAGAGAGGGCCTGCAATGTAGGCCGGTCCAAAACCATTAAGAGCTTTTAAAACGTGCATGGACTTTGCTTAAAAGTGTGACTTGTGCACAACTCATTGAAGATGTGCAGCTGTGAGCTTCAAAAGGCCGAACTCAGGACATGAACTGAAGCTCCTGTTAATGCAGAGATGGCATCACTTGAGGTGTTCCACTGTGATGAAATGTAATATAAACCAGTACACATAGACAGCAAGCAGTCTATGACATCCAGAGTCGTCTGTGTTCTAGTATTTATAAGATGCTTTTATTTATTGGTATTATAGCTTCAATATATATCTTTGTTTAATAATAATAAATCAGTGTGTGAATCCCAACATTTAGATTTTTGTTCGAGTTTGCTAGACGTCTTATTTTTTATTATTGAGGTCATTGGATGTTACTCTATGATTCAGTCGCATAGCATTCCCTCAGCAAACCTTAGGGGGAAAGTCAAAACATTATTTTTCACATCTTATCCAGCAGAGGGTTACATATTCAAATGTATTTTCGATATCTCCCCTGATACATAAAATATTTGCCTGTGCGAAACCAACGTTTAAAATCCAATTTTTCCACAAACTGTGCCGGCTGCAGCTGATTTAACTTGCGTTCCAGTGGAGAAAAGGAGCGAGGAGAGGAAGGTCGCAGCTTGTGGAAATATTGGATTAGAACAGTGGTTTCGCAAAAAGGATTTCCACTCGGAGTGCTGAGGTCACAAATGGTGCTACTGTAGGCATTTACCCTGCTCTCATTGCCAGACTAAGTTTCACCCAACGGTGTTGTTTCAGCTCAGACTGATGCTGCAGGCAGAGACGGAAATAGAAACATAACAGACTCTTAGACCTAATGTCAAACTAGAAGACTTTGCTTGCATATTGGGGAGATATTTTTCTCGGTGCACACTCGGAAAATGATTACTTGGATAATAATTAGTTTTGTTTTTGTCTGACAAACGGCAACATATTCTCTATATGATCATGTTCATTGCATTTATATGTATTTACTGTAAGTGAGAATGAACATTTACTGTACTTCGGGTCACAACTTGATGGATGCAGGCGACATTTGTTTTCCGACGTTAAAGCAGTTCCAGCCAGCCAGAGGAGCTTGGCATTACCCCAAATTTGTGGACTTCTCATGTAAAAATGGACTCCAGACTGTAAGCTCATTCCTTAACCTCCATCCTCTCTGCCGGTCCAGTTGCAGGGGTGCTTATCTTCTCGTTCAGCCGTGAATATGCTGCCCTGAATGGCTCGGCGAACAAGGCACTAAAAATAGGGGGTTGGGTGACATTGATAATCTCTGCTAATGACACGTTAACAGTAGCCCGCTCTACAGGAGTGGTGGCTTCATCATGTGCAGCTGTCTAAAGCTGACGGTGTGTGCCTCGCACTATCCTGGGCCGCTGCTTTCTGCTGATGAGTGCCACCTGAAATTTGATGTGGGAATGTTACTCAGCCTATTTGGAAATGTGTAGTCCACTGATATAATGTGCCACATTCTAACTTTCTAAATCCAAGATGAGACAGGCAATGACTATTCATGAAGAAATATTTTATTAGCTTTTTTTTTTTCTCTATCTTTTCTCCCTCCAGGCGTTTGTCAGCGCCAAGCATGAAGAGGACAAGGTCATTGTGTTTGAGCGGGGACATGTGCTCTTTATCTTCAACTTCCACACCAGTAAGAGCTTCCAGGACTACAGGGTGGCTGTAGAAGTTGCAGGAAAGTATCCTTTTAGCTCTCATCCCTCATGACACTGCTCGTTTTCCTTCAAATCTTAAGACATTGGCTTTCCTCTGCCGTGCCAGTGCACACTCGCAGTGCCTCTGAGTAATGATGTCTTTGTTATTTACTTCTTTAATACAACAAAATGACTAATCTTTTGAGGTTGACATTTTCGCTAACTGTTGAATATTTCAACAGATGCAATAAATGTCTGTTAAAAGGGCCAGAAAGGAGAAAGAAATGGCAAGATGGGAATTGTGTGCACACTAAGACTTTTAAAGCTCACCGAGAGTATATGAAGTTTTTGGGAAGGCATATGTCTGTGCGGCGCTTGGGCGCTTTGGGACAGTGAGATGAAGTAGGTAAACAACTTTTTGGTACAGACATTAATGGTCCCTAGTGGATACATCTTATCAACTCTAGTTATCCTTTAACTTTTCATCCAGCACCACCAACAAGTCCAAATTTCCACTCCAACACTTCATTACAGGATTCTCTAAACCACATTCCCATCAGATCTGCAGTGTGTTAACATTACGCTGCCACTACCGTGACTGTATAGACGTTTAAAGGAGAAGTCTAGCAATATTCTAATTTACGTCCGTAACTTCAATAACCTAACAAACGTACATATTTTAAGCCTAACCATAATGACGCAGCAGGTGCATGTTGCATTATAGTATTAAATGCTAAAGTAAGATGAGCAATATTTAAAATAATATTATTTGCCTACCATTAGGCGAGCGATATGTTGCTGATCGTCACACATTGGAGTTCAGCTACATTTTGAATGGGCTCTGAGACTCTACAGTGAGTAGCATATGAGTTTGAAGGCTGGACATGGTTCATAATGAATCCTCTGATTCGTTGGGGCATTGAAGATGCTTAAAATCATCTCTGAGAAGATGCATTCCTCCGGGCTGAGAATGGGATCAGGGATCTAAACACTGTGTCCGACTGATTTTAAAGTAAATGTGACTTGTGAAGACCCGCAATTGTAATGTCAGTATTTTCTCCGAGGCTGATATGTTCGTGATATAATATAAGCAGTCATTGTTGAGAGGAATGGGTCAGTTGTTTGTGGTGGTGTTGTTATGCTATTAGAGAGAAATAATAGCAGAGCCCAGTGATTCAGAAAGCACTCTCTTTAGCGGCGTTGGATGTCTGTCTTCCCAGAGAGCAGCGCAGAGGAATTTAATGAGTCCCACAGTTGTGATTACAGTAGGCTTAATGATCAGGGATGTGAAGGGGGGCGGGGGGCAAGAAGCTGACCGATTTTGTATTTATTATAACGGACACGACTCTCTTCTGGGGCCCGCCAACAGTTTCCCGGATGGAGACAAAGCTGTGCTGCTTTTTCAGCTATGACTAAAATAATATGATGGTGAGTCAAAACGCAGAGCGAGTTTGTTAGTTTCCTCTGGATGCCTGCGGTTGAAATCTCTACACATGAGCAATTCAGTCTCAAATTATGATGATTCGATTGACTGACAACGAGGCTGTTAAACAGCAGTTGTTCCTTTTTTTGAATTCTACTTGTTTTAGATGGATAAGTTGATGCTTCTTGCTAATTACAATGAACTAATAAAAATCTTTCAAAATGTAATGAAATACCCTAGATGGAAAAAAAATAAATCCACCTGATTATATCATGATATTAACAAGCAGTATTCTTTATTACATCTGGAATCAGTTCAAGGGGGATGTCATTGCTTTTTGCCTTGTTATTACATTATCTGGCAATTACTATATATTGTTACACAGAGATTTATGTTGTAATTTTGCTGGCAGAAAAACAATATAAAAACCTCTATTGCCTGTGTTTATCATCATCTTTAAACATGTTGTTAAATGTGAATATGATTTTAAAAAAAAACAAAAAAAAAAAAAACAACAACAACAGTACTAACCCCTAATCTCTTAATATCGCGCGTTAATTATAAGCTTGTTTGATGTGCAGTAATTGTACTTTCTGCCTCGTGTTTCCGGCTCTGCCTCGATGGGGTGAATCTCGGGCACACCACTAATAGCCTTACTGCACAGTGTCTGTAACACCGTTTTTGAGGGTTTATTTTCATTTAGATGGAACCACATCTTTTCCTCCTGGTGCTTCTTTTGATGTTTAAGGAGCGGCCTCAGACACTGGGTGGGTTGAGAGGAAATGCAAATAAATGTGAGGGCAAAGCTCTGGCTGTCATTATACAGAGAAGCAGTAAACACATAAAGGCAAATCTGCTGTGTGTGTGAGGGAGGTAAATGCGCCGTGTGCATGTGGAGATGCAGATCCTCCGATGGGAATGTGTGCAGAGGATCCAATTAGGGGAGAAGACAGATGAAAGTGCCACTCAGAGGCAGAGGAGGTAAACAAGACGAGCTCAAAGAGTCCAAAAGTGGTTTTTCATTACACTCAGCTGTCATATACTTAAACTTTCTTCTACCTGTGAGGGTCAGGGAAGTCACAGTGGAGCCCCACACCACTGCTCCATCTAGAAATAATAGCTGGATGAGGCTGACCACACTGTGCACCACTGCAAATGGATCTAATACAGGGTGTTATTTCCTTTGGTGATATGGCAAGACAGGTATCCTATCAGAGGACGTCCCTCTCCAGCAAAAAAAACACCATTAAGTTGCCTTTAGTTGACTGCATGTGGGTCTAGATGGATCTTAAGGTGGTTTCTCTGTTTGCCTGTTGTATCATTTTTTTTAAATAGTTATTTTACTACTAATATGAAAAGAATAAGCAGACTGTTTGAAAATGCATCCAGTTCTGCATAATGCTTCAGTGTTAGTTATACATAGAACAATTGTTGTCAATATTACGCAAAAGAAAAGAAGTTGATGCCTTTTCAGATGGGTTGCAGCTAAATAACTGCTGTTTTAGTGCCTGGGGTATAATGTAAAACTGAAAGTCTGCTGCCTTAACTTTAAGATAAATGTATAACAACTCAGCTGAAATATAGTCATCATCCCTCAGTACCAGTCCTTAGTTGGATGCACAGTGACTGTTTGGCCTCTTCATACTTTAAGACAAGCATCTTTTTTGCTTCTCATTGTCCTCTTCTGAATGCGTGTTTTTGTTCTCCCGCCTCGATGAACAGGAGAGAAAGTGAAGCAAAGCACCTTACTGAAAATGTTGGCCATTAAAATGCAGTCAACGTCAGCTTTTCGACAGGCATTCAAACCATCAGTGTTTTTTATTATTTTCTCTCTGACTCGTGGTGGACACATTTTTCAGGCACTGGGCTTTATCTGGCTGGTTAGAGTATTTGAAATCCCAGTTGGATCCCGTCATGAAAGCTGTACCTGTCAGGGCAGATTGGTCTTTGATTTACACTGTGCCAATAGGCAGTTGAGATTGTGTCAGGTCATCATTCTCCTTTGCTGTCTGAGCCGTTCCTTGAATGCCGTTTGGAATAATTCAACGACAGGTGCAGTGACACTAACTAACTGGAATAAAGTACACGCAGTCATGCATAGGTGACAATAATTTACTCTGATATTATCGAGAGAATACCAGATAAGGTTTTTTGAAAATGGAAAATATGCATCTGTTTTTATTTTTATTTTTTACCACAGCGTGCTGTAAGATGGATTGCATAAACAAAGTTGCATTACTTTTCTCTGCAGGTTGTAACTCTACTAGATATCAACCACAAGCATCCTCATCAATCCACAAGGTTAATCTGAAACGCAAATTGTGCCTTGTTTTAGATGCTGTGGACAAATAGAGCATCTGCGTTTATTTCAGGCAATAAAGGGAGAATTTTTGTTTATTTGAACTTGGGTCATATTTTTCTAGATTTGTCAATTTAGTTATTTATACTGTTTTAAAGTTAAAGGGACAGTGCACATTAATAGACCTTTTGTGTAATTGTAAATGTGCCAGTTTAGCCATCTTGCCAAATTTTCAACTGCAGTCCCTGAACATGAACACATGAAATAAATAAAGATAAAGCAGGAACATCAATATTGTACATATACCAGAGCACATTTCATTAGAACACATGAAATACTTTCAAACAAGGACAACAATACATAAAACGTTGATAACATTGTACTCGGGGAAAGTCATTTCTTAATTTGAGAACATGGTGACATTTACTCAGATGAAGCAATAGAACAGGAGAAGTCAGATTTTAGACGGTTGTAAACAAGCTAACAGTTTTTGCTTTATTTGAAGGTAAAATAACCTACATGCCAGCACAGCTCTGTAAAATCTATAAAGCCCAGTTCAGACGATCTTGAGTCCTGCCTGGAAAAAAAACTCAGCACTCTTCTTATTTCCTTATTTTAATGGAGTGAGTCCGTCAATGCAGTGAAGAGTCCAAGGCTTGCTAAATATGCCACAACCATTTTAAGCCTCAGTTCCAATAACAATAAAACACACTGCACAGGTAAATTAAGCAGATATCTGATGCACAGTGGAATCTGCAGCCTAATGCACCCAAAACTCCTGAATTAATATTTAATATATATATATATAAATATAAATTATATAAATAATTATATAATATATATATATATATATAAATATAAATTATATAAATAATTATATAATATA
>CALSCE010009465.1:6191264-6239066 GCA_943593645.1 Bovichtus variegatus | reverse complement strand
TATATATATATTAATATTAATATTTGCGCCCCCCCCCATTCTTACCAACAACAATATCCATGTAAGCACCAACCTCATTCTCTGATTAAGATCAACACAGACCACATTGTCAAATAAGCTCAGCGAAGAATCTTTTTTTCTGACAGTTCAATAAAGCCAGAGAAGAAATCCTGCTCCCTTTCTAAACTGCAGTAATTGGTCTGGTTCAACAGTTCAGAAAATCAAACCAACAAAAGATTCTTGATCAGTCATCCAAAAATAATCGGCAACAACCTTTTGATCAATAAAATCCCTCTCCTAAAAATAAAGAGACAAAGATGGGGGAATGCACCAAAATGTTGGTAATAATCCCTCAATGCTGGAAAATACAGTAAAAAACTGTTTGGATAAAATGACTGTGTTAGGTCAACGTTGATCCAAGAAGATTTTTTACAGCTGACTAATAATTAATATCCTTCGTTTTCACTTTCAAATAAGTCTGGCTAACCGGGAGGTTTATGTAAAATGTGTCCTATCGTTTTACTGCTTGTGCTTTTTAGCTCAATCTGACAATTAACTTTGTAAATGCAATGCGACAATTACCGATTTTAGAAGGAGCACTAAAGCTATCAAATAATATAGTAACGCCAATATTGTAGTCAACCATTTGACCACTGACAGCGAGTTCAACCATGCATAGCAGTTGAGCCCTCTTGAACAACAATGGTTTTTTTCTATACAATTGTATTGCTTTGGAATTTTATTTCATATGCAAGAATCATTTCAAAATAAAAGGATGCTTATCTCCTTTTTTATAAAATTAAAAAAAAAAACATGACAAAGTACGGATCTCGCCAAACTTGAAAGATCAAATCAGTCAGTCAGAGTTAAAATAATACAAGTTGTGCTGAAGGCTGTTAAACAGTACTTTTTCGTGTCATGCTCTCTACACAAAGTGATGGACATCTATGGACGCCTTTTTAAGGGTTCTCGCTTTACATCGGTTTCAATGAGTTCCAGCTGATGGGGAGCTAGCCTCTGATTCCTCTGTGACAGAAACTGTTTGTACCATTTCTTCCACTCTGATGTAACTTGCACCGGCTGAGCTGAAGGCGCGGAAAAGTGAACTCTGAAAAAGCAAGTTACAGTGTTAAGAATGCTTGCAAGGCCATGCCACATTCCTCAGATGTACACATTTTGCTCGGCTCTTGTTCACCCACATCAGGGTGATATTAAGTGGTTGCTCGGTCTGCATCCAATCATGGTCATGGCCAGATTGTTTTCAGGTCACCAATGGCTCTAATCATCAAGCTTCAGACTGCCTTCTTTTCTTTCTGCTCATTGGGCAAAATTGATTGTGTTCTTAAGTCATTCCCCTTTATTCACAAAGGCTGTATTGATTACAATACTTTACAGCTGAACTGCAGGCTGTTGTTGCAGCCGTCTGTAGCCACTAACAAAGACGTAATCGCTCAACGCTTCCAACTACCAATTTGTGTTGGTCCTCGTTTCCTTGCAGAGAAGTTTGCCAGAGAACTCTGAATTACTATAACTATGCCTCATTTCCAGAGTGTGCTGTGCCACAGACGTGAACACTGACAGTACACATGCAATCCACAAGACTGGGAATGCAGAACAAGCAGCGTGAAGTGCGCTCAAATCAGTTCTGCAACATGTTATTGGAAAATATTTACAATTCACATGCATTCCAAGTCGAGGTTTTTATTGTTTGTATTAGGAGGATTAACCTTTTGAAATCACACATCGTCAGTTTCCCAGAAGCAGGATAACCTCTGAGAGAATATTTCCATATTCTTCTGATGGTTATTGTAAAGCCTTCGGAGCAAAATGACTTTGTTCTGTCAATAAAACACCATAGCGGCGAGTAGCGTGGCGGTGCGGAGGAGGGGTTCTTCCTCCTCAGGAGGAACAATGCACAGAGCACCACTTCTTTTTAATCATCACTATCAAAGCAGACAAGCAGGCAGCAAAAGCAGCGTTTCCCCGGCTCTGGGGCAGAACGAGGCAGTGTTTGAGGATCCCACTCCAACTCCACAGTATCGCCTATGGGGAGATAAGGTGATTATTCAGCCAGCCAATTAGGAGGCTGTTTACATATCTGCTCCTCTCCCCTGGAGTTTGTTACAGTACCACTCCTTACAGCTCCTGTCCCTGAGGGA
Source organism: Bovichtus variegatus (assembly GCA_943593645.1). Lineage (NCBI taxonomy): Eukaryota > Metazoa > Chordata > Actinopteri > Perciformes > Bovichtidae > Bovichtus > Bovichtus variegatus. The sequence goes on along the minus strand of CALSCE010009465.1, from coordinate 6,236,907 downwards.
GTAAATAATGCACCGCACAGATGTTCATGGTATTTACATTATGGACGTCAGGGTGCACGTGTAGGCTTTGTAAAGCATTTCTGACTGGCATGAGCTGAGTAAAACTTTGCCTTAAGAGAAGTTTTCCAATTGAAAACAAGATATTAATGTACATATCTATCACACTGCACTTTCTTGCATTTTAAATCGGGCTTTTAAAATGTCCTCAATATTTCCTCTGACATTAATAACAGCCTTAGTAACTGATTCTGACATCTATCCTTTTTTTTTGTCAAGCAACAAGATGAGAACTGTAATAATTTCTAGCAGTTTAAGAAAGGGTGGAGAGGTTTTCTAAAAGTCTGCCTGGACTTTTCTTTTTCTTCAGACAGACGTTAGGAGCTCTTTCCTAACAATTTAGATATCACATTAGTCAGTATTCTCCATGTACCTCTTGTTGAAGGGCATAATTCATCATGTAATTGATTTGATCCTGCACTTTTGAGAAAAAGGTGAATATATGCTAAAGCCCTTACTGGAGCATATGGCATGATTTACATATTATATTTCATGCAATGTCTTTCCATCTCGGATGCTATTCAAGAACGCACATATTTTCTGAATCTGTGGCAACCTTATTATGTACGCTGCCATCAGTCTGAGCATCCTTGTTCAGAAGCATAGCGGACGCACACATACACACACACAGTACAGAAACATTTTACTATACATGATTAATGACATATATTATTGTTTTGCAACTTTGACTCACGGTGGATTCATCAATCTTTTTTGACAATGAACAACTGATAAAGACTCTTGAGTTGCAAAGTAAAGAGATTATCATATGCATGAGAAATATACACTATATTCCACATTAAAGTATACAGTGTTTGTATAGGAAAATAGCAGTGTCCAGATGCCTGCTGGTGCCTCTACTAAATATTAACCTCAGTGGGATGAAAACTTTTGTCATTTACATGTCAATTTGTAGTGATTTACTTTCACTTTGACATTAAGTCATTTCTGAATAAAACGGTCCTAGAGGAGTGGATATTTTTTTTATAGACTGTGGACTTGTGTGTATTTGTTGTCACTCTTAATGATCACTTTTGATGTAATTCATTCCTTATGCATTAAATTAGATCAATTAGACAGGCGGGCAGGATGGTTGAGGCATGGCTGAATCACTTTTGTTTTTATGTTCATTTTAGGCAGCCTTCTCTTTGTCTGTTAGGGCTCCGCTCCGTCACTTTGTAGAGCTGCGGACGGGAGATGAATGCTGATGGATGAGAAGATTTCAATGAATATAAACCAGCTGAGCACTGCTAAACCAAGTCTGAACACCAAAAGCGCTGGTGATAAAACCTTCTCTTGTGCTTCTTGTGTCTTAGATCTTATAATCTAGTTTCCCACTGCTATTGCGCCTTAACGTCAATCTTTGTCAGATACAAAATCAAGCTGGATTCAGATGAGCATTTGTATGGAGGTCACGGACGGCTGGACCACAACACGGAGTTCTTCACAGAGGACCACGGCTTCAACGGTCGCCCCAACTCCATCAAGGTAATTATTTTTTGACTCCTCAAAGGTCGTCTTTTGTTGAACGTCATCAAGTCCTAACTACGGAGTGCACTCCAATTAGAAGTCCTGGGCCATTGTTGTCGAGTCCAGTCTCTCGACCACTTTTCTAATAACCTATGCTGTATCACCATCCCACTCTGCATACTAATTCTAACATGGTTGGAGGATGTTGTACATTCACGCTGTAAAAGTGACAAAATTAAGTGTACTCAAAAATGTCAGTATGCATACTAAATGATTTTGGAGTGTGCTGTTGATGGACACCATTTTCCCACAATGCAGTGCCCATATGTAATGGAGGAGTTGCTCACAGCTGAAAAAATATCAAAAGCAGCTGTGGGTGGTGATGAGACGGCTCCATCTCGAAAAAAAAAAAAAAAAATCAGGATTAAAACTTTTTCTTTCGCTTTGTTGTGTCCAAATGTATTTTGCCCGTAGCGTTACCCAGTTTTGTTTTTTAAGTTTTCAATTATTACAAATGTACAAAAGGTGCATTCATTTCTTGTTTACTAACTATGTGGTATTTGCATATTGTTTAGATTTAGGGCATTTTTAATTTTTTTGCCTTTTTGCATTCTGTCAGAAGATATTTGGACTTGTCGTAGCAGGAAAGGCACATAGTGTGACCACTAGCCTTAAAAATTCAAATCCATTCCACTATCTATAAACCCCACCAAAGAGAACCCATCCTGACACTGGTACGCTAACATAATACAGCCTATATTAATGTTATGAGTTGCACACCGACTGCTCATTATATAAGTGTGTATGAGGAGGATTAATATGTATATCCACCAGTCGACAGATGAGTGCCGAATCATCCCTGGTCCACACCAGAATATCTTCCACAATGTAAAAATTAATAAACATGAGATGGTTACTATATGCTGACCTTACTTCACATCCTCATATTCGGTACTAGCCCCACCATTCATGTGATTAATTGTATCTTGTGGACTTGACTTTAATTTCTGAGGCCACACAAAGAAAATCGCTCTGTAGAAACCAGAGAAATACATTGTAGCCACGATGAGCCTGTGAAGGCAATGTTAAAAGCAAATCATTAGTAGCTTAAATGGAACAGAGCCTTCATTAATGCTATTAGATGCACCTTTTTTTTCCTTCTCAGTGAGACGAATCAGAATGTCTATGAGAGGTCTATTCTCATGCCTGTTGAGGCCACTGTTGGATGTTGACTGGATTTTTTTTCCTACCTATGAGTAAAGACATCCTATGATTATATTTTCTTTGCATCACTGCCAACAGTGTAATGTTCCTCACACTTGCCTGTTGTTCTAGGCATTAATCAGGTGGATATTGATGGTTCTGCAGTGGTTTGGTGTTTCCCTTTTATGCAGGGAAAGAGTTGTACACTCAACCTGCTTGTAGCAATTACAAAATATGATGAAATGGCTGTCGGTGTTATAATGTTTTATCCTTTTATGTTTCGTGTTTGATTTCACAAATCAATTTAATTAGCTTGAAATGGAGTTTGTAGTGAGAGGATCCTTTCGAGCCATTCTAATGAGGTTTAAGTGTGTTGTCATGAAAGAGGGCTGCCTGTTCTGGCAAAAAGCCACCATCTCCCTGGTCTGGTCCTCTCAGTATAACCGCTGCTCTATAATTTAGTATCTTCCTCATTAATATGATTAGCTTTTAATGCAGAATCCAGAAAATGATCAACTGTGGCTGCATTTCAAAAAGAAAAGGCTAGATGTGTGTATTGGGGGGATGGTATCCTTTGTTTGTGAATATCATATTATGCATTTTTACTCACGCTGGCAGTTATCCTGGAGTCATTGAGCGTTATGTGAATCTGATATCTACAGCTCTTTCAGATTTTCCGGCAAACAATGTGCATTATTCATGGTGTTAGAACTTACCTTATTATGTGCACGCCTCTTAAACTCACACGGCCTCACTGAGGGGCGAAAAATATCTGGGGAACAAACTACTGCGCTTCCATCATGGGGACTGCTTTAGGCAAATAGCATGAACTAGGTTGGTCCTTGGAAAATAGAAACACTGATGTGCATTTTAATCAGAGAGCTCGAGGATCTTCCTCATGCTTGGCTCCTGATGTAATTTTTGCTTGATTAAATGCTGAAAGGCAATAAGATGTTTATGAATAAGGTCAGGGATGAATTAGTGAGGATCAGCACCGATACCCAAACACTCCAACTGTAACTGGGCTGATTGCATGTGTTAGATCTTATGTTAATGAATCCAATTAATGTGTGAGGACAGTGATGTCTGTGAAGTGGTCTGCACAGTCATCATCTCCCTCGCTGGTTTTCCAGTTTGTTTAGCCAAATAATAAATATCTCCAGGCGGTACACTTAAGCTGTTACAGTTAGTACAAGAGTTGACATAGCACCTGATAAGGTGTTTGTTTATCTGAACTCAACTTGAACCTCCTCCGATCAATACTGAAAATGTTGCAGTTAATGGACAGAGGGTATTACTCTACATGTACTGTATATTAAGAGTCGGACGAAACACTTTAATGCATCAAATATGTGCTTGGAATATCTCTCTACGCTATTTAGAGCATAATTATAGCATTATTTAACCTTAAAAAGCCTCTCCCTCTTTCACGCAGACAGTTATCCTCTGTCGTATTAGCTTAGGTTTCATCAGATAAGGACTCAAATTCCACATTCTCTTAAATCTCTTATTAATTCAAACACCACTGCTTCACCCACGTCCCTCTTGGCCAAAATGTGAAGTTTAGTTAACAAGTCATCTGCTAATGTTGGCACCATCATGGTTTAATGGGGAATGAAAGGGAGTGAGAGGAGTGGGGCCGACAGGGAGTCGGCAGGGTGGGGACCCTTCTGCGCATACTGTATCTCCTTTGTAGACACCCTTGTAGAGATTGCACAGGGAGACTGTAGTCTTGCATAAAGATGCTTCTCCTCCTCCTCCTCCTCCTCATCACACCTACCTGGTTATGACAAGAATAATCAGACAAGTGCCTATGCGGGGGCTGCAGAAGGTGCCTACATCGTCCATGTTTTATTTAACAACTGTTGCTTTCAAAGTCTGCGCAAACTTCTTCTCTCCTGTCTTTTTAATGGGTCTGTCAGTTCTCCAGCTTCCTCGTTACTGAGCGATAATAAACTCTTATCCTCCAAGAATGCAACACTCCTCAGAGTGAGAATGCACATAATTGGATGAAGCCAACAGAGTCGAGAGCATCCCGGTGGCTCGGTAGGCTGTGGCGAACAACATCCAACGGTGACGCCCTGTGTTTACAAATGTGGTCCTGGACTGCTGTTATGTGACATCTCTTATCTCTTTCAGTCATGTCTTTTTCTCCATTAAAGAAAAAAATCAATAAAGAGGAAAAATGCCCCCACCTCCTCAAAACAAACAAGAACAGAATAGAACCTGTCTGACGTGGCACATATACAAAGGCACGCTGCATAGTGTGGTAGACGTTGGTAGGCCGTGTGTGTATCTTGCGGTTTCAATAAAAAAAAAAAATTATCAAGAATATCAAAATGACTTGATTTAAAAAAGTATATCAAAATGCAGTTATGCTGCAGATAATGACATGGCAATTTACGGTTGCTGTGGGTTTTTTTTTTCAGGAGTCTAGGGGGGGGTCACTATTTTTATTAAAAGTCAGAAAAATAGTGGGTGTCAGAGTAAGCTATGGATTTGACACGGTGAACGAAGCTCAAAGAAATGGTGATGCATCTCAGCCCTCAACACAGACTGACGGGACTGAATCTGAGCCCACCAACAGAACTAAAATCAGACTCAACACTTCATGGCTAGCGGCTTAACGGACAGGTTTTGGCTGATTGTGGAGGACGGATATCAATTTACGGTGTCATGTTCCCAACATCATATATGTGTGATGAGGCTCTCTCATCCCTGGTATCCATGAAAACAGGAAAGTGCCTGTCAGTGGAGTCAGACCTGCGGGTTGAGCTCTCATCAACGGCAGGCTCGCATGCCCCATTAAAATGCCTGTAAATTGTATTTATGTAGTTTGTTTGTCCTTGTACGCCTTTTTAAATATAAGCTCATTTTAATTTCAAAGAAAAATAAAAGATTTTTATATTACATCTGTAAATCTGCAGAGCGCCTGTTGGAGTGATTAATAATGGGCCTATATTATTGAACTGAAACTGGCTAATAATTTACAATTACAATGTACTGTATAAAATGACAATGGGAAAACATTGGGACAATGTGAAAGGGCCTACAGAGAATTATCACCCTAATCTGCAGCTCCCCTCGGCTTTGCAGAGCTTTATAGTAAGTTTAAGCTCATTATTTGGTCTGTGCCCGTAGATTTACAGTTTAACTCACTCTCATCGCTCTTTAACATCTTTTTCTTTTTTTTTGGTTTAAATTAGGGTTCGTTAGTAATAACAAAAGAACCAGCGCCCGGGCTCATTTAATTTCATCCTTAGTAATATGAACTGAGTGAATGTTTGAACAGCTTGCCATGAAGCTAAATATAAAAGATGGAAATTGCACTCTTCTCTTTATGCAAATAAAAAAAAAAGTTGCAGCTAAGCCTTCATGTGAGTGAACTGGCAGCTAGATATACTCAGCAGGGCATTTCATGAGAATCTTGCACATCAAGAACTAGGACTACCGCTATTGAACGATTACAATTTATTCATTTAGCGAGGCAAAAAACTTAGTGTAGTCAGGGTTTACAACTCTCCAAGTGAGAAAATTAGATTTAGGTTCAACCTGTTCTGGTATTTGTCACATTTGAAGTTGTATTTGAGTGTAATAATGTCAAAGACATAATGCTAAGAAACACTGATGAATAATTAGCCGCTTCAAAACCTTTTGATACACTTTACATGCATCAAAGGGGTTGTCTCCTTTGACAGTTTCACAAAAAGAAATTAAGCTAAAGTGAGGGAAACGTAGGTGGCTTGTAAAAGAAAAAATTTCTGAAAAGATGTACATTTCCATCAGAGAAATCTAAGGGTGGATGTTGAAGTGTGAACTCTAAACTCTGAACATACAAATATACAGTGCTGCTAAATCCTCTACTACTGCTTTACTGTCAATACTGTATGAAACATTGACAATTGGGAGTATACATTTACAGTATGTGACGCAGATCACATAATCCTGATGTGATGAGTTTTAATCTATTTTCATTTATTGATTATGTGTCTGATAATAAAACACAGTTTTAAAGTTTTCTTTTTAAATGATGTTAGTGTAAATCTTCCTGTAAACTGAAGACTGAGAAACTGTTAACTCTGAAAAGTGACACGTCCGTATCACAATCTTATTTTTTTTTTAAAAATTCCATTTCACATGAAGCTTAATATTTGATTATTACTCCTATTGATAACATTAAACTCAATAAATAAAGTGCTGATCTGTGAACGTGGAGAGCAGCAGACACGGCAAACAACAAAACTACAAAAATAAGACCCAGATTATAAACGGAACCAGATCATTTCCTCTAATTGAGCCTTGAATCTGTTAACCATCCAAGTCCGGTTTCTGTTGTTACCCGGTCATATCCTTGGTCTGCCTAAAGTACAACCTGCATGCACAGGAGTGCTTACAGGGAGTTGATCCTTGTTAAGCGAGTAATAGATCCAAACAGAGACATGCCTGGAGACTTAAAGTGCACAGATAGTCAGGCTGTGCTCTTGCCAGCAGCCCAGGTCAGGATCCAGACACCAAGTGGATGATATATTCCTGTGAAGCACCTCATGAATCCTTCATAAGTGTGTTTGAACATTGATCATATTGAGTATTAGCCCCACGGCTGGACTCTGCTCTTGAAGTGAGTAGAAAATCCAAATTCTCACATGAGTGTGATGCGAGGCAATACAAGAACATCCGTAAGACAAACTAAGTTTTAGAAAAACACTGCCTCGGCTAACTTTCTACTCGTATAATACATATACTTTGAAAACAAAACTGCTTTGCTTCATATTCATCTCAATTTGTTTTGCAGCTCTGATATTAACACTTGGAACAAATTGCCAGATTTTGAAGGTTCTGTTGTACAGTAACTGCTGTTGGATCTGGCTGCTGGTAGTAACTGCTGTTGCTTAGATCTAAAATGTGGATTGCTGGTGAAGTGATAAACATCTACTGGAGATGACTCATCTGAAAGCAGCAGATGCAGTCAGATGCTGGAAGACCGGCTTGTTGCACATCGCCTTCACAAAACATTGGCAGCAGGCTGTGCGCTACACTGATGGGGATTGTGTGCCATTAGGATTTGAGAAGTTTAGATTAATCGTAACATACTGTTACCTTGCACGGCAGCTGCCTTCTCGCGACTGTTCGTTGAAAAATGACAATGGCGGCTCCTAAAGAGGTAGCAATGATGCATCAATAGCGTCAGTTATAGGTGGAGAGTATTTCTCCGTTGAAAGGAAAGCGAAGAACGGCACTAACGGCTTTTCCCGATGGGAACGGTGTTTTAGCTCTTTTCCCGACCGGCTTCGGCAAGAGAGCCCTTGATGGGCCGTGATATATTTTTTGAATGTGCCTGCTCTTCTTTCAAACGTTTCCAATGACTGCTTCTGAGATGGTTCTCTGGAACAAAACCATCTGGCATGTCTGGTTAAACGTACTGCAGGTTAACCAGGAATGTAGAGTCATTAGTGTTGGGAGCAAGGTTGTGTTTAGAAACATTTGAATCGGGGGGGGGGTTCTAGTATGGAAATATATCAATAAATAACTGCTCTTTGTAACTGAAAGTGTAGCCTACAGTCATGAATGCATTATGAGACAATGGGCCTCTGGACAAAGACATGCAAAAGGGCTTGCTTTAAACTGCATTACCACAAATGAGGATTACACAGCTCTTACATGTGTCGGGGGTCTGCCAGCAGATGGGTTATATTGTATTTAAATGACTAGTAAAACAAATTGAATTTTGGTGCAGTGAGAAAAATATCTTAACATTTCTAAGCCACAGCAGAAGCGTTTTCAAAATGGTTAGCTGCAATGTGAAGTCATGTCATTTGTAGTAAATGGTAAAATGTGGAAAATCACCAGTATAGCTCTTCATCCTTTACAGTACAGCTACGATACACCAGGAAGCTTAGCTCGATGTGAATGTTTCTGACAGAAATGTAACATAATGGGAAATATTTGATCCCTTTTTTTAGCTGTCTAGTCTGAATTCTAAGTGTTAGTGGGGAGCAGGTCCTTTACAGCAGCGTTCCCCAACCTTTCTGCACCACGGACCGGTTTCATGCAAGACAATTTTTCTACGGACCCCGGGGGGGGGGGCAGGGGCAGGCATAACAAAACACACACACAAGTACAAAACATATAATTTAATTATTACATAAATAATGTAAATGTAATTATTCCATTTTATATTATCCACTTTATTTATATTATTATTACATTGTAACATATAAAATGTTTACAATAGACATTGCCAACACAAACATTTTCTTTTCTTTTATTCTCTCTGTGCGGCCGGTACCAAATGATCCATCACCTGGTACTAGTCCGCGGCCCGGTGGTTGGGGACCCCGGCTTTACAGTATGTAGAGTGTGCATGTAATTTATAACGCCTTCAAATCGTAAGGATTAACTTGTTAATTAGAACGTCTTCCACTTATTGCAGTGCCAACATTTGGGACGATCTGCTGCTCTTTGTATTGCTATCTATTTGTTGGAAATAAAAGCTGTTGACATATTCCAGGTTAGGCACAGTGGTAGTTTTTGTCTAAACAGGTGCAATGATTCATTCTGCCTTCCCTTCTCTCTGCGGCGCTCCTGCACGGAGACTCTCCCACTGTGACTGTTTAATTAGTCACCAATGTCTGTGTCAGTGTTTCAGCGCTGCTCGACTCCCTCGGTGACAAACTGTTGCCAAAGAAACACATCCACAGCGAGCTCAGATCCACTGATGCCGAGGGGCGGCTTGATGAGTTCAGGGGGTGATTGAATTGTTTACAGTTCTGCACTCTTTTTCAGTTTTCTGTTGGGAAATATAGCATCATTTATGTCTGCTTGGCTTTTCCTCTGGCATACATCTGAAATGACTAATGGCACACAGTTGCTCCTTGCAACACTGTGAATATCAAAAGGATTGATCAAAGACTTTATTAGCTACACCACTCCGAACGAACACCCTCACTAAGATTTCTTTGTACTGTATATATAAGGTATCTGACATTTCCAGGCTTGGTTCCTTCTTTCTTTTTCTTCCCCGTGGTGTGCTTATTTTTTTTTTTTTTGCTGACATGTTTTTTCCACAGTCCGCCAAAACTCGGGAGATTCTTTTAGCTCCGCTTATGCCCACTGGCAGATGTATCTTCGCAGACTCTAAAGTTTACAGATGATGCACAGCCGATATATAGCGATGATGAAACGCACAGTAATTGCATTGATTGGAGAGTTCAGAATTAAAAATTATGATTTAAAAAAAAATAATAATAATAATTCGCCCCCACTTTAGGAGAGATGTCTCATTTGCATGTATACATTTTGAATGCAATGTAATGTTAATGAATTTGAGACTGTTTAAGTCACTGATCAAGAAATGTGCAGCACCAGCTACGCCCAGATGCATATTCTCCATAGCTCAAAGCTTAAAATGAAATGCTACAGAATCAGCTCACAGGCACAACTATGAGCTGCAGATCTGCTGACTCCAGTGCCACCCAGAGGTCTTAATGTAGCTGCAACTCTGTCACACTTTGATTATATACCTCTCTAACCTTGACATTCCTCTTTGATCAAGGCTCTGGTGTTTGTCTACTGTCTCATCTGAAGAGTTTATTTTTTTCCTCTTCAGATCTGAATACCCCTCCGAATACAACCCCCATCCTCTTCTTCACTGTACCCGTCTTGTTCCTCCTACTCCTCCCCTTCATGTAGCTATCATGTCGACCTTGATTGTGAGAAGCAATCACACCTGATCATCAAGGCATCACCAAGTGCCACCATGTCTGACTTCTAAAAAAGGACAAACGTGGAGATTCAATAATCTCCAAAATCGGTTATCTCGTTAACATCCTTAATCTTCAATTGTCAACTCACTTTTCTCCCTCCCTTTGTCTCTCTTTCTCTCTCAGGTCTACATCCCCTGCAGAACAGCTATTGTCCTGGCCAACGAGGGGATAGATTACTGTTATTAGAGGATGATTGTCTCTGCAGAGACCAGGATCGAGAATGGATTCCAACCTCAAACTGAGTGTTAACAATCACCTTCATCTTAAAGTGTCAACCTTGCACAACACCCAAACCCGCGTTTTGTGTCCAAGTTTTTTTTTTTCTAAATTGAGGGGAAAAAAGCATTGTGAGCTTGTGTGCTTTCAAGCACCATCTGCAACCTTAGATGCTGTGTAACCCCATTTACTACAGATTGGTCCATTTGGGAAGCGTCCAACCTAACCAGCAGCTAGATGCTAAAACTTAAAGCCCTGCCGAGTCCATCCACCACTAGCCAGCAGCCATTTATAGGCTCTGTTGAATTTGGCGTGTCATCTGAAACACATGACCGGGAAGCAATACAGCAAGCATTCAAACATGATAAAAGCATTTCAGAATGTTATGTATGTGGAAATAAATTTTATTTTAATTATCTTATATTTGAATACAGATAATATTATGGTGTCAAAGATGCAAAGAGATTTACAGTATTACGAGCACTTGAAAATCAAAAGGGTTAGGTATTCTGTCTTTGTTAATTTGCATTTTGAGACCTTGTACTTATTAAAATATTGCAATTTGCACAAAGTAATGAGCTGCTTTGAATTATTATACTTTCAATGTATCTAAACCAGTTGTGTTTCAATTCATGCAGCTACTGGGAGCATTTATGTGGTTATTTATGGCGCTGTTATTAAGCCAGTAATTTGCAGCTAAAGCAAAGTGATAAAATCACCTAATTTGGATTGTTCACAGTGTGTTGCATAATGCACAAATAACATTTTTAGCTGAATTACACAGTTACTTGTCCACTTAGCAAAAAGTAATGCATGGTTTTCTCCTACAGTAGATCGCATTAAAGTAGTTTATGTCGTGTATTTCGCTAAACTCTTCGACCTCTGCTAAATTCTACTAAACTTTTACTGTGACTGCTGAACTCAACGCAACATGTCATTAAAATGGTCGTTCATAACAGTTAAATTTTTTGCAAATGAGTGTGATAATATATGTTTCCGGCCTTTATGTTCTCGTGGTTTTCCTAAAAGTCCCTTGTTACCATGTGAATTGATGTCTTTTGGACAACTTTTAGCATTCTCTGCACGTTTTATCAAAGTGATCCTGTGAAACGAGAGCTGATTTTGGGCACCCCAGATAAAAGCTAATGCTTAGATTTACTGCCATGGATACTGTAATTCTGTGATCCACACCTACTGCATTAGTACAGATTCTCAACATTTTAAGCTGTGTATTGTAGTGTATGGCAGGTTTTGATCTGCCTCTCCTGTAGCTTGAAGAAAACTAATTTATATGCAGGACCATGCTCCTTTTGTTTAGCCAAATGTATCATGAACATGTCATTTACTTTTGTGTAACACCAAAGCAAAATGCCTTTCTCCACTTCTCGAAAAGCACAGACAGGATCGCTCTGCATACAATTCATGTACCGAGGTTGTGAGACTGAAGTGGAGTGTTTAATCATCTCTCATCTGACCCAATGTCATTGTCGTTTGACCGATGCCAAAATGCATTTGTTCTCAAAAGTAAAATTGATGTCTGATACGCAGTAACTATTGCGGCATATTTCTTTCATTATTACTAATGATAATAAATCAGTGCCTGTCAGGCCACAAGAAAAATGTGGATGAACTGGATGTGCAGTCTGACTACTAATTCTGTCCCATCGCACACTTCTGGAAATGTATTGTGACGGTACTCTGTCACCAAGTACTTGATTAAAGAAAAAAAAAAAAAAAAAACTGTTCTTTTTCGTCATATACGGGTCCTGTGAACTATGTGTAGGAGAATACTGTACCAGACTTCAATAGGGAAAGCCCTGAAGTGTTTGGGACGACAAAAGAAGGAATCTACCTTGCACTCTGCGCTCTAGAAAATAAAGTTTCAGTTTCCATTTGGTGACCAGGGAAGCTGTGAAACGTTGTTATGGGACTATACAGAGTATGGCCTCAGTGGTTCCCACAACATGATGTAAGGGGTATGAAAGACAACTCATCAGACCATAATACTTAAATTTCTATTTCCCAGGCATCCTGACTTTGTGCTACTTTGTGCGCTGGCGTCGATACAAGCAGCTTTTTAAATGGCAGCTGCACCATGAAAAGCAGTTTGGGAAGATCACAATGTAGCTTTTGTCCAGCCTGTTTCACAAATGTGCCGATTCAATCCTGTGGTAGTTTTATAGGCTTGCATTTCTAGTTGTGTTTTGAAGATTTTCTTTTTCTTTCTCTTTTATAATTATTTTTTTAATCTCTGTTTTTTTTCTCTTACTTGTTACTCTGCACATAAATCTGAAGTCCCATGCATCGTTTTTTGTCTCTAATAATAATTTAATAAAGGCAAATGCCTAAAATAAATAACTCCACCACCGCAAAAAAAAAAAATCTTCTGACCTTTTTCAAATATCAATGGCTAGGTTTGCAGCGGTTTCAAGGTATACCGTAGTATGAAAGTTGACAGTTAACCTTGAAAATGTGCTTCTCTACTGTGTTTTTAAAAAACTGCCACGTGTGTATGTGGGTGTTATTTTTCATTTAGTAATACATTTTTTCATGCCCTATAGTGCTGACATGTAAACTAACATGCCTTAGTTCGAAAACATATTATAGTTTCATGCTGTTTATTATTATAGTTCAGTTCTCACTCCTTAAAGGATCATTGTAACTGATAATAATGACAATGATAATAATAATAGTGTAATACCGTTAAACCGTGATATTTTCTGAGACTGTTTTCGTACCCTAAAAATCTCATACCGTAGTTAACCTAAAAATGTCTCTCAATGAGTATGAACAGGGGATGGCTTCTACAATATGATGCAGTTCAATCCAATTACCATGCAAATGTGTTCACACAATAGACGACGTACCAGAAACACCTTAGTGTAATGCAACACCACCGCAAACCATGTCTTCAGAACTTACCCGAGTTAAATCAGCACCTTTCTGAACCAGTGCAGAAAAACTGAACTACAAGCTTCACAATATTCGATGTTGCACTGAATTTTACAGGTTTGTATTTTGTTGATATAACTGGCATGAGAATCCCAGGACACATTTGATGTGCTTTACATGAGAAGTAACCCTGATAGCACAGAGCGTATTCTCTCTTGTAACACTTTGTCTGTTTGTATTTCTTATGGGCTCACAAGCATAGAGATGCCTAAAGGGAAGATCCTGGAGAATGCAATATTGTCAAAGTCAGAATTGGGGGTCTGACATGCACAAAGAGGATGTTTTCTGAGTCTGACCCAGGAGACTGCACGAGTCTGGAAGGGATTCCATGCACGCTGCTGCAGCTCTAATACAAAATGCCTGTGATTGTATTCTATTTTGTTACTTGAGCTTTCCAGATAAATCCTGGCTTAGGTCTAGACGGACACTTTAGAAATTAGAAATATAAAGTCAAATTACTTTAATAAGTGAAATGTTTGTTAGGTCATGTGGCATTTTGATGGAAAACAATAAATAATTTGGGGAACATATGCAGAGGGCCATATAGTATTAAAATCCAAAGTCTGGTATAAATAATAGATTTAATAAGATTTAAATGGCAAATGTCATCGAATGCCATGATAAAAAATGGTCTGCACTGTGTATGGTGTCCAATAACAGCAGAGAAAAAACAGTACCTGAAAAACCTCATGTACAACCAGAACATTTCTGTAAGGAAATTCTGTCAAATTAGCTTTGATTAAACTGGAGCATAAATGTTAAGAGGTAAACTTTCTGTAACCCATGCTGAGTCCATTCAACAATGCATAACTAATGTCGAAATATATTAGAGATGTTAGTTTTTTGTTCTCATTATTCATCTGTGCTTTTAGCACATACTGTGTAGTAAAATTCCGACTACACATAAGAGTGCTTGTTCTTTTCGCTCGTGAATAGTCAAGAAAAGCTCAAGTACTCTTCATCGTTGTTTTTGGAGAGGTATCCTGTCGTTTTCAGGAACAATTGCCTCCTGCAGTTTTGAGTGCCTGGGGCACACAGTATGGAACCTGATGCTTTTTTAGAAAATCCATTAGCATTTTTTTAGAATAGTGAAACACTATCCCCAGTAACGTAAGCCTCCTATATAATAAGGTAAAATATATGTTCTTGGGTTGGTTTGTAGGACATTTAGATGTGTTTACACACAAATGACTTAATAAAACTAGACATCACACCAGCCGCAACGCCAAATAGGGCCAAGGCCGTAGCGCAGGGGGGCCCCTTCCTCACTTCCTCCCCTCTACCTCCAGCCCCCTTACTCTTCAAACTCAGCTTTCATTTTGATCTCAACTACACATCTATACAGCTTCTTGACTGCATCTTGCACGGTTGTGACACGATTGCTGTGGCAATATCTGTCTACAGACGGACATGCAAACACCTGTACTCAAGACAGCTTCTGCGGTAGTTCCCTCTACAGTAGGTGTCTCCAGGAGACATATTTTACCATAATGACACATAAGGACTAACGAGGTGAAAACAACAATATCCAGCATCATGTATTACCATTACACTGGAGACACGGAGCGAAGCATCCTTTTTTAAAACATTTTTTTAGAAATAAACGCAGAAGGTCATTAACATCATACTGCTATTCTAGATGTATTCACAGGATCCTGATTTAAAAAATGATATCCGCTGTAGAATAAAGAAGATGTTTAATCCATGTCCCAAGTTTTGACTGTGTTTCTTAACCAGGTAGCCAGAATGTATGTATGTATCTCCTTGCTCATTTAATTTTTTTACAAAAAAAGTTTAAAAAAAAACAATTATAATATATATACGTGCAAATATAACTGATAACCACACTTTTGAAAGTTGTTTCACGTGGTAGAAATTGAGGATGAACAACTTTGTCATTTCTGGCTGCCATCTTTCTTTTGGATTAGGAAACAGTGCAGCAACTTGGTAAAAGGATGAAAAATCTTCTTTATGGTGCATAATATTTTTTATCTAGATGCTTAAGAGTTTTTGAGGATTCAATTTTTTTCAAAGAACACCATGTATTTATTATTTATTTTTCTGGAAAAGGGATGCTTATCTCTGTGACTCGAATGTAAATGTAACACATGAGAGGCACAAACTGAGACTAGTTTTGTTGTTTTTGTCAGTTATTTTCTTTTGACTGAGGCTTCCAAGGTTTGTGCTAGAAGCAACATGCTAAACCTGTGACCAAGCTATATCATTACTGAACGCATGAAGATGAAATGGATATCAATCTTCTCATTGGAGTATTAGTATCAAACTCTGGAGAAGGAGGGATTTTTGTCCCTTTTGGGTCAAACTGATTTGAATCTTTCTTTTTATTGTGCTTGAGATGATTGTAAAGATCATTGGTGCCTGAATCCGGCCGTCTGAGTGGAGCACTCTGGCATCAGGCGGAGGAGAAGGGACTGTTGTCGGGCCCAGCAGAGAGCAGAATGTGATGATATTCCTTTTGTCATTACAGTCCATTTTTCATCTTTATGCAACACTTGCAGTGACTGATTCCAACGGAGATCCTAGGGACCCAAAGTGCCACTTGTTTTCTATTGTACCAGGTAATTAAATGGCTTCTCCTGGTATCTAGTGTCTATTCATTCCTCATTAAACGAATGAAAACCATCAGTACTTGAGCTCCTGAGAAACAGAGCTGTGAAACACTGGTAGAAACGGCTTTAATACAGAATCCTAAGATTCAAGAGGTGGAAAAGAAGCCAATGTGTATGTTAAAGAAGCAAAATGCAGCGAGGGGGAGCATGCGTCTTTCGAGTCCCTCAGGAACGGCATTACTTCAAAATCACCTTAGAGCACTGACTCCCATTTATCAAGGTGATCCACAATTGGTCCACAGGGTTTGCGGCAGTCAACCATAAATCTAGAAATGTCAGATGAGTCCGCATGTACAGCACTTCTCTTACCAATTAGGTCTTAGTAAGCTTCAATACATGTAGTTATAGGCTAGTCAAAGCAAAGAAGGAAACCATAAAGTAGCCCCAGCATCAAACTGATTTCAACAACCTCTGCAGCTAGTTTCAGCGCAACAGGGCCTAAAACTTACTGATCTGGTTGGAAGGAATCCCTCCATCCCAGACTGGATGGAGCTTAGTCATGACTGGCGTGGCTTCCATTTTTTTTGTACGCTGAGAGGTCTGTAAGGATCTCCTTGCATTGTATAATCCCACATTCCCGGTGTAGATTTTGGGCCTATAGATCAAGAATGGGGCTGAAATAAGAGGATCACGACATGGCTCCGCTCCACAGCCACAGCAGGAAACGAATGGAGCGTAACAGCTTTGTTTTCCCGCTGAGACTTTTGCAACTTCTCAAGCAATCCATAATCATCCTGTGTTGCTGCAACTGTTTGTATACAGCCATGAAAGGAAGGAAGGAGCGACAGCGGGGAAAGATGTCAACCTATGATACAGAGCAATATTTGAAATGAAGACATGACTACAGGGCATGTTGCTCTTTCTGATCACCATCCAGGATGCCCCATATAAATGTACAGGAGCTGGAAGGAGGGGGATTTGCTTGTAAAGAGCGCTGTCTGGTGGTTGAAGGTGGTGCTTGCAGAAAGAGAAACAATTAGAATCTAATATTCGTCTAATAATAATCGGGTGGAGCCACATGCAGCTGGGCGGACCTCCCACTGTCCGTCCACGCGCGCGCGTGTGTGTGTGTGTATGTGTGTGCGCGTCTCCTTAGCAATAAACCATCTGTCAGAAGTTTTAGATTGATGAAAGCGTTTCACGCGACTATTCTCCGGATTTGAGTAGCGCACTTTGAAAGAAGCAGAATCGTGTTGTGATCGGCGCCTTCTTAAAGAATGTAAGACGTTTACAGTGTTTATATTTAGACTTTTTCCTTTAAAGTAAAAGTTCTTTCCCAGCGTCACATCGGCTGCAGTTGTTTGTGGACGGGGGAAACAACGTGTTTGCTTCTCAGCCGCGCGTGTCCTGCGGTAAGGACACGCGCGGCTGAGAAGCAAACACGTTGTTTCCCCCGGAGGAAGTGGTGCACGTGGTCTGAGATGAGGAAGGAACTATCAGGCTGATGCAATATAATCCGAAGGCATCTAAAACAAACGACTGTATATACCAGCAGACTTTAAAGTAGCCCATGTGCGACGCAAAGATCTTCACTAAAGTTACATGGGATGTAGATGTGAATCCGAAGTGCTTTTGGGAGGATGTTTGCAGTTGTCTGAGCTGTGAGCGTGAGGAGAAACGTTGCGTTTTATAGCAGGCGCCAGTTCCACCAGTGGTGTGGGTGAACTTATGTGAACCCGCGCTGTAAATAAATGACGTTTCTTGAACACTTTTCATCCTTTTTAGCACGTTGGCAAAGTTTGAGTTGTGATAAACTGATCAAAATGCCAATGCTGGTAGACTTTGATTACACGTTATGTGCTAAATGCATTTTCAAACATAACATAACGTGTTATTACCATGTGAAACTGTGAGTGTTATATTTACCTACATGAATTGCTCCAAATGTGCGTTTTAAACACGTTTCGTGCAGCACTACAAATACATTTTGTATGTTTTTGAAACATCTGTCTGCATGTGGGACGATAAGCTTAGCATTAATGATGCAGAGTTGAGGCATTACAGGTGAATAGGGTAAACATTTTAACTTATAGATCTCACATTAGAGTGAAATGTTTTTTACAGAGGGGATTTTGGTTCTTGCGTAGATGCTGTATTTGGTGTCACTGACATTTATGGTTTTTCATAAAGTCACAGAGTATAAACCCTGAAGAAGGCACATAGTGTAAACACAGTGA
This sequence comes from Bovichtus variegatus, assembly GCA_943593645.1. Classification (NCBI taxonomy): domain Eukaryota; kingdom Metazoa; phylum Chordata; class Actinopteri; order Perciformes; family Bovichtidae; genus Bovichtus; species Bovichtus variegatus. The sequence continues at coordinate 6,218,439 of CALSCE010009465.1, read as the reverse complement.
GAAGCCTGCAAGGTCATGTCAGCCGAGCTCTATCAAGGACTGACTTGTTTTTGAATGAGGCGTTAACATTTCTCAATCTACATCAATCATGTTATTATTATTGGCGCGCGCGTGTGTTTGCTTTAAATCTTCAGACTTGTTATTATGTATCTGGCTGTTTCGTGGAAGGGATTCTTTAAGTTTAGGTCTGAGTGGTTTTGGGACATATATTTAGTTTTGTTTTTTTCTTCTGTTTTCTTCCACAACGGCAAGTGTTCTCAATACCCACTTTGAAGCAGCCATCTGTGAAGGTATGATCAGCAAAACTCTAAAAATAGTAAAAGCGGTAGTTCCTTTTTTTAAGGACTGGGACTTACATTGTGTGCTTTGTAGCTTTAATGTTAATGTTACAAGGTCAATGTAACTGTCAATGAAATGTAACTAAGGCCTTAACCCCTGGAGAGGAAAGTTTGTTTGCCTTGTGTAAGATGTTTGATTTATGATCCCCCTCACATGTTGCCTTGTTTGCTCCATCCCTAGTTACACCAGAAGAGCAGGTGGGCTTTTTGTAGTGCTGCTAAATACCTTTCACCTGCAAAGTGGGACTTTAGTGCTCCCTGAATTGGATCTCTGTTGTTGTCTTCTTTTAAATTCATGCAGAGGAAAAAATAATTAAAGAGAGTCAGCAGGTTTTCTCAAAAAATAATTTAGAAAAAGGTTTTATACTCAAATCCTGTGATAATGTGTTTTCCCCGATACAGGTGGTTCTGCACTGCGGGTGTCTCTCACACAGCTCCAGTAATAATGCCTCTCTGAGAGCATCCTTAAACTATATTTGAACAATGTAATGTTATATTTAACAATAATTTACATGGAGAGAATCAATGGAAATGTCATTGTTTTGTAGCCCCACAGAAAAGCTTATGAAATAAACAATGTCACAGCTAACATAAAAGACGTTTGAAGGAGCAAAAGTATTTTGCCTGAGGCCAAATAGCGAACAGCATGTGACTGCTGTTCCAAATTCACCCAGAAGCCCCCTGTGCGTCACAAACAGGTGTTGTTTTCTATGATTGGCTGAGAAGAGGGCAGGGTTCTTTCCTGCCCACCTCCTTTTTTAGCTCAGCCACTGCATGTCACATCTTGTGCATGCTACAGTGTGCCTCTGTGGTGAGTTCTGAACCACTGGCTGTTCTCGCCCTCTGCATGTTGGTCTAAGCCCAACAAAATGTCTTTCTGTCCAGGTCATCCTAACCTAGACAGACAGCACAAGTCTGTTCGGCACGTTTCCTCTCATTTATTCCTTGAATCTTGTCCTCTTTTTGAAGAATGTTCTACACACATCTTGACTCCCTGATGTGTAGTGGAAATAACCCTTTGCGCGTCTGCATATTCACAGAGCACGTGATTGATATTGTCTTGTTTGATTAGAAATCCAAATTCATAACCTAAATATAAGTCAAGTATTTATTTGATGTAAAAATGACTGCGTTTCTGCTGTAAAAAGGTGAAAGACTCCAACGGACTGAGGTTTTTCCTGTACCTATGACTTAACTATAATAAGTAGAGTGTGCCAGAGTCAGTCGCTCTAACACGGGGGGAATATCGCCACAGCTGCCTTGAGCTCGGAGGTCATGTGAAGTGTTACCGTTCTATTTGTGGGCTGGACACCTGAATGGTTTGTACACTAAGAGGCGTCTGTGTCACGTGTCAAAGCAGCGCTCGTAAACGTCTCTCTCAGCTCTATTCATCCTCGGCTGAGTGGAAAATTAGTCTATAGCTACACTCTGGTGGAAGTAAAGTGAAAGAAGAGTAACTGTGTACGTATAGCAGTGAAGACGGAACACCCTGTTTTTCTATTGCATTGTGAAAGTGAGTACTTGTCTGCATTGTCGGTCCGATCTATATCTGTCTCTGCTGTGCTGTTTTAGAAGAGGCTTTGAAATTGGATCTTAGATTTTTAGGATTATGCCCTGCACAGTATTTACAAAATGAAAGGTTATGAAACGTCCGGCAACATCATGTTTAAGTTCACCTCTTTTTCTGTTTTGTCGTTACATGATAAAGTCTGCGATTTGAAATGTGATTTTGTTACATTGATATTGCATTATTTCACATTAGAGTATCTGAAGAAGATATTGTTCACGTGCCTTAATTTGGCATATTGTTATTTGATAAGAAAAAAAGTCAGCAACTACTTCGTATCTCGAGTACATTTATACTTAGGTTCATCCATATAGGGAATCAGCTGAAATGGAGTGGTACCGCTGCCTGCACTTCACCTGAAACAGCCTGTGCTGATAACAAATAACAGTAATTGAAAAAGGGAACAGAATATCTTTTTGGAAGTAGTAATATCTCTGCAGCTTTTGCAGTGCATACATAAAGTTTGATCCACATATTGATAGATCATACTACATCTAGAATGCAGAATATGATGCATACTGGGTTATGTTCAATCTGACCTTGTGTTTACCATTACAATCAGACTAAAATCAGTATGCAAATGACTTCCTCTCTCAAATCATTTTTGAAGCAATATGAAGGACAGCAAAATGAGAGTGAGTGAGCAGCACTTGGGATCTTCAAATTTAAATGTACAGTATATTTTTAGTGCTATGACTGAGTTTTCAAAAATAATATATTGAGCAAATGTACAGCTTGTAGCGCTCATATTGCATACTAGTCAATGTAGTATTCAGTACAAGCTATTAGTATGTACTGTAGTAACTCGTCAAAGCACTTTCCAGATGATCTTTTTGTCCATATAAATATGTTACCATGAAAGTGTTAAAAACATATTTAAACTTGTCTGTGCATAATTGTTTGAGTAATGACGAGGCACAAAGAATTGTGGGACAATTTGATTGCATACAGACCAACAGCTCAATGTGTTTCAGACTTTGTTCACAGACATTCGCAGGTCCTCGTCATTCTGACAAAGACTGCTGGTGCATTGGTATGAAGAACTTAAAGTCATCTGTCCTGTCTGTCCTGTAGCAGGGTTTTTAAACAGCGGGTTGTGTAATCTGTGACTGATGTGATTAAGATGTTCTGTCACTGATATGAATGAAGTCACAGTTTTGTTCCAAGGACCAGGCAGCTTGTTTATTACATTCATTATTATATATTCTAATTATATTACATTATTACGTTAATGCCCATCATCATGCAAAAATACTTTAAACCAATAGTCATATTCTCTTTCTCATTTCATCACACAGAAAATTAAAGTAGGATGAGCAGAGGAATTTGGGTGTGTCTTTACTGTAAATACCAATGGGACAATTCAAAAAAATGTCAGCACTTTGTAATTATTATATTTTTGGGGAATTAATCGACCACGCTAGCATTTCTTAAAACATCAAATCAAAGTTAGGAGAAACAAAGGGTTGCTTAATATGGGACTGGAGCTTTTAGTATTTTTCCCCTTGGCCTGTTTAAATGCATACTAATCTCCATGCTCTGCTATTCCTGTCTTGTTTTGTCCACAGGTAAATAATCTTCTGTAGAGTTTTTGGTGCTAGCCAGGATGATTCTGGCAACATTAAAGGGCATTGGGAAGCAGCTCCTGCGGGTGAAGGTCGTGGACTGTAACACAGAGGACTCCCGCTTGTCTCGATGCCTCAACACGTTTGACCTGGTGGCCCTGGGCGTCGGCAGTACGCTAGGTGCTGGAGTCTACGTCCTCGCTGGCGCTGTAGCCCGGGAAAGCTCTGGACCTGCCATCGTCCTCTCCTTCCTCATCGCCGCCCTCGCCTCCGTCCTCGCTGGTCTGTGCTACGCCGAGTTCGGTGCCCGCGTCCCCAAAACTGGCTCGGCTTACCTCTACAGCTATGTGACAGTTGGAGAACTGTGGGCCTTTATCACAGGCTGGAACCTCATCCTCTCTTATGTCATTGGTGAGACACTTTAAATGAGGAAGGAAAGGAGTTGGCTGCTACGCCAGATATTGTTCAGTTTACATGAATACTTTCCTCCACACAGGAACTTCAAGTGTGGCCAGAGCATGGAGCGCAACCTTTGATGAGCTGATTGGAAAGCACATTGAGGAATTCTGCAGACATTACATGACCATGAAAGCCCCGGGCATCCTGGCAGAGTATCCAGACATATTTGCGGTCTTCATCATAATCTCTCTGACAGGTGGGGAGCAGCTCACATATATGCCTCTCATATGTTTTATCTCACTTTTCTTTTTCACATCATGGGCTTCCATATTTCATATTGTCTTTGTTTAAACCGCTTGCAGGACTGCTTGCATTTGGAGTGAAAGAGTCAGCCATGGTAAATAAAGTGTTCACCTGCATCAATGTGGTGGTGCTGCTGTTTATGATCGTCTCGGGCCTGGTCAAAGGAAACCTAAAAAACTGGAACTTGAACCCTGAAGAAATCCTCAATGGCACCGGCAACTCTAGCCTTAAGTGGGTGAAATGAAACATTTATGTACCAAAGATATATTTGTGTATTGTGTTTGAAATGAGCAAATGTTTTTTTTTTTTTTTTTTCTTCTTTTACTTCCAGTATGTCCTTTATCATACCATCAAAAGAAAGCATCGGTGAAGGCGGCTTCATGCCTTTTGGTGTGACTGGAGTCCTCTCTGGTGCCGCCACCTGTTTTTATGCCTTCGTAGGGTTTGACTGCATAGCCACTACAGGTGAGAGGAAATCCACTGAATTGATAAGCAACGCTCTTGACCCCCACCCTCTCACATCTCCAGTTATGTGTCTTCCCCAGGAGAAGAAGTGAAGAATCCTCAGAGGGCCATTCCTATTGGGATTGTGGCCTCGCTCCTTATTTGTTTTGTGGCATACTTTGGTGTGTCTGCGGCGCTCACTATGATGATGCCTTACTACATGCTGGATAAGAACAGCCCACTGCCAGTGGCCTTTAAGTATGTGGGCTGGGAGGGAGCCACGTATGCAGTGGCCATTGGCTCTTTATGTGCCTTGTCGACCAGGTAAGAGGCTCTCCTACTTCCTCTCCGCATGAGAAGTCGTAGAGGACTTGTAAATGTTTGCATGCTTTTTTTTGTTTGAGGAATTAATAATTCATGTCCAGTACACTGACCATAGAAATGAATATATTCTCTTTTGTTTAAGTTTGTTGACATTCATGTTTTAATGTGAATTGTAATGTAAAAATGATGTATTTTGGATATTTTTGGCGTGTGTGTATGCATCTAGTGTTTTATAGCAGATTACTAAACTCATAATATTTACTTAATATGAAATAGTATAATCCAAAGGCTTTGAAAATGTGAGGCAGGCCTCCCCAGGGGGCTCCAAACTGTTTCACTGGAGGCTCAGTAAATGGAAGTGAAAAAATATTACATTAGGTTTTACATTAGTTCTCACACGAAGATCACACAAATGGCAATATAAGGCCATCTGGTCTCAACTGTTGAGTGTCTATTAGATCAAATAACATTATCAGGATTTCCAAGCTTTGTCTGAGGGGAGGCCCACAGTCTCAGTCTTTGAAAACCCTGCTCTAATCTAATTTGCAATGCTCATCCTTAGATGGGCTTTTGGCCAAGAGTATATGGACACCCCAGTCCTATTTTCATGTCCATGGTTTGGGCCCCTTAGTTCCAGTTATGGGACATCTAAATGTTGGACAGTAGTGTGTTCCATCTTTCCATCCATCGCTGTTATCCTTTCTCACTGTGTGCATTCACTTGCACGGCATGCTTTTTCTCTCTCTCCCCTACTAGTTTACTAGGCTCCATGTTCCCAATGCCCAGAGTGATCTGGGCCATGGCAGAAGATGGCCTGCTCTTCAAATGCTTGGCCAAAATCAGCCCACGAACCAAAACCCCTCTAACAGCTACGGTAACATCAGGTGTTGTGGCAGGTGAGGTCATGATCTAAACATACTAACTGGTTCCCATCACCCTATAACCTCGACACAGTCTTGATACACATGGGCTCAACACAAGCACTGAACCAGATGGTCAAACAGCACAAAGGCAGTCCTGCACATGTAATATTTCTTCTTGAACTATTGCAATGTACGAAGCTGACCCAGGAACAACCTGAGTACAGCATCCTGTGTAGTTTATCAGGATGTCGGGCTGAGCATGGCTGCAGTTGAGGCCTTGTGTGAAAACAGAGTTCCCAAACATATTCTTTATGTTAAAACTATCTGCCTCCTCCTCCTCCTTCTTCCTTCATCCTTGGCATAGTCTCCTTGGCTCCATGTTTCCGCTCCCACGCATTATCTTTGCTATGGCTCGCGATGGTCTGCTCTTCTCGTTTCTGGCACGTGTCAGCGAGAGGAAGACGCCCACCATCTCCACCTTTGTGGCAGGGCTTATGTCGGGTAGGTTGCTGAGATCAGGCCAAAGGCAACGGTGCCCTCTTGGGCAAGGAGGATGGTGGAAAATCACAGAAATAAATGGAGCTGTCGATTTTTAGCTTAAAAACGTGTATCAGTTATCTAAAAATACAATATCTGCATTATTTTGTGGTGAAAGGCCATTTCTTTACTTTTGTAATAATTTGGAGAAATGTATCTTCTTGCTGATGTGTCATTTTTCTCCCGTGTGTCCTGCAGCTGTGATGGCTTTCCTGTTTGACTTGAAGGACCTGGTTGACCTCATGTCCATTGGCACTTTGCTGGCCTATACTCTGGTGGCTGCCTGTGTGCTGGTCCTCAGGTAATGATAATAGGCTAATAATAATAGTAATACACTTTATTTAAATAGCACTTTAAATAAACAAAGACAACAAAGTAACAAAGTGCTTTACAAGATTAAAAAAATGGCATCCAATGATAAAAACAATGTTGACAACAACAACATTAAGCAAAGGTACAATATTTAATGAATTATTTTACATTGTTTTATTTTACATAAAACAATGTAAAATAATTAAATAAAAGTTAGGAGAACGCCTTTGTATATAATGGGTTTTAAGGAATGACTTGACAGATAAAAATGATATCATGATATAAAACGTGCAGTTTCAAATACATTATCACAGAGTTTTTGAGGATGAGAAGTTTTATCAAAGCTTTAAAAATAATTAAAATGATTCAAAGATAATCATTTGGAAGCTCCTACCTACTGACCTTATTGTATTATATGTATTACACATCCACTAGAGAGAAACATCTGTTAAACCCCCTTAATGAATGTGATTTTTTAAAACTTGTTTAGGATTTTATTTATTTTTTTTATTCCGACATGTCCTCAGCCTTAGTGAACTGCAGTTTTGGGAGTCCCGTAGTTTCTAAGTCTGGTTTTGACCGTCTGTTTTGCCGTTTGAAGGTACCAGCCTGAACAGCCCAATAGTTCTTACGAGATGGCCAACACTCAGGATGAACCTGAATTGGCGGAGTCTTATAATGAGGGGAGCATTGACATACTAGCTCAACCAGAGGATCGCTTCACCTTCAAGAATCTTCTTTCCCCTTCGAACACGGAGCCGTCCCATCTGTCTGGGTTTGCCGTCAACATTTGCACCAGCATACTCGGTGAGACGCATACAAAGCCCAGAGAAAACTGGATGAAAGTGCCGGAAAAATTAACCTGGTTACTGATGCAGCACATCTGATGAGCTCTCCTCACGGTTTTCTTCTTCCCTCCAGGTGTTCTCGTGTGTGTCTTCAGTGTTGTAGCTGTCCATGGAGGGCTGGCAGCCTGGTCAGTCTCTGTTCTCTGTATTATCGTGGTGGTCTGTCTGATTGTCACCTTCGTTGTGTGGAAACAGCCGCAGAGCAAGACCAAGCTTACCTTCAAGGTAGATCGCTTTCTCACACTACTTCATAGTCAATAGTACAAGATGACATTGTCAGACTGTGATAAGATTGTTGTGTAAATCACTACGCTAATCTCAATAATCCCTTTTATAGGGTTTCATAAAAGCCCTTTTAAAAGAGGTTTTATTGTAGTTTGTAAAATACCGTCTCAGAGCAAACATCAACAGGCAAACAGAGAGAGGGGGAGGATTTGCTCTTTACTGTTGCTCATAACCTGCTAAACGACCACACTTCTTTTAGCCAAACAAATGCAAATTGTGTGTACTTATTAACATTCTTGGCAAATATTTACAAAGTACACCGTACGTCTTTTAATTGATTGCAATCTGTTTGTTTCAGTTCATGATTAATATCAACTAGCAGAGATGTGGAATTTAACATGCCGTAATTACTTATATGTCACGGTATGGTAATGCGGTCAAGACTGTAGTGAAATGAAAAGAAGCCAATGGCTGCCTTGAAAATATGAAATTATTTAAATTTATAGCAGGCTTTTGAAATTGGTTTGGCAGAAATGTAAATGAGTTAATTGTCAAAGCCCATCCACCTTACCAAATAAACTAGGCAGATTTTTTTGGGGGGGGAAATGTCCTCAATTTAAACACAATATGATGTAGCTTTTAGGAGAGTTTTAACAAGCAATGATAGAATATATGTAGAGAAATTCTTCTTTGACCTTTTTTAAAAGAATCCTTGATCAGAAAATATGTGACTTAGTTTGTAATATCTTATTAAAGTTTTAAATAATTGCTCTTAAATTAGTTTGCTTAATATTCAGTGTTGTTTAGAACTCATTGTCAGGGATTTCCCGGCACATTACCCACTTAGACATTATTCATAAGGTCCATGTCACCCATTACTATATGCGTTGAGTGTATACTTTCTTAATATTTAAGGTTGGAATGTTAAATACACACTCTCTCCTCACAGGTTCCCCTGCTGCCCTTTCTCCCAGTCATTAGTATGTTCATCAACGTCTATCTGATGATGCAGCTCGACAGAGGAACCTGGATGCGCTTTGCCATCTGGATGGTCTTAGGTACTTTGGATATTTGATTAACAATGTCAAACATTATTTCTGCTGTCTGTTCTGTTTCCAAAATGAAATGTCCCTGCCACAATGTTTCTACTCCATTTGTAGGTTTCTTTATCTACTTCGGCTATGGTATTCGCTACAGTGCAGAGGCATCGATGACCAGGTCCGACACCTACACGCCAGCCTGCTCAATAAAGGGAGAGCCCATGGCTACAGAGAAGGAAGCCTTCCTACATGAAACACGAAACGGTACCGGAGACGACGATGAAGATTCTTGAGGAAACGGGAGGTTCACTAATCCACCCTTTTTCTGTTCTGTTAAATTCTCTAAAATAGCTGCAAATCCAGGAGGCATTTGGAGACTATTATGCACCCCTCCAACCAGACCGTTGAGTTGCTTCCTTATTCCAGCCCACATTTTTGATTAAAGTAAAAAAGCTAATTAGATATAAAGGTGAAAGACAAACATATATCTGAAAACCAATATTTTATTTCAGAAACCTTTAAATTTTTTAGCTAAAGAGTATATTTTTGTAAGTTTTGCACAAATATTTCTGTAGAACCAAAAGCAAAGCACAAGTAGATTTAACACAATTTTATGCAAGGCATCTGTTGTACATACATATATTGTTAAACTTTATTGTGGTTCCTTTATCCACAGTACAGTATATCAGAATAATAAACCACATTATTTTCTTCTTTTTTTTTTCTCTTTCTGTTAAAGTATATTTGAAGTTGACTTATTTTTTGAGAATTAAGTGTTTGTTACTGGTATTCTAGCTTGAAATTTCTCAACATTTGTAAATGTTGGCTTTTGCCAGAAAATACATTATGACTTACAAAAGCATTTTGATGAATATAAATGAGGCTTATTATTTTCTCTTTTTTTTTAAGACAAATGTGCATGTGTTTGGCACATTTCCTGGTAAGTGTGCACTCGTCATGCTGCACTCTTTTTCTCCACACCTTTTTAATTCATTAAGAATCAGGAAATAATTCTTCTCAACTTCACTGTAACGTCAGTGTCTTTTTGTGTTGTATGTTTACCTCCAGTTGGTCCTGAGAAAATGCACTGTATAGAAAGCGCAACTCTGTACCTGTGTTTTACAATAACAGTATAACTCAGAATAATCCACCATGGTGCTCTGTCTGGTGCAATACTTTGTGATTAGTATATCTTAGAAAGTATTTGTCTTTCAGCTGATGGACGGTTTCCTCACGACACACGTTTTTCAGAGATCAAATACACCAGTGCTGTCTCTATCGGGAAACTTTATAAACTTTTAACTAGCCAAAGAAAAAAAGCTGCTAATGTTAAAACATGTAGATACTTCAGAGCGTGTATTTTAAGTGCCTATTTTCCAAATGAATGTTTCATCTTTTAGAGAGGTATGATATTGCTCTATCACCAGCTATTGAGAAATATATACATATCGTCTGTATATAATGTAGACTTTTAAAAAGCTTATATTTATAATATATAAGAGAAATTTCACAATAGTGGACCATTTTCACTTTTTTAGTTCACATACATGAGAATGGGATGACGCACGATCAATTTCCATAGAGATCAGAAACATACTGGACCGACCATTACAGTGTACCTTAAGCAATATTATATCTAAAAGTGTCTTTGCCAGTCAGACATTGTTTAATGATTATGGAAAGGAAAGCGGATTGTGAGTGTGTCTATATTCCCCCGGCAGCTAAAACCTGAACTCGACGTATCAAAGTATGTGCTTACTAAAGACTGAAAATGCAACAAGGTGAAAACTCTTTATTGAATCCCTTTTTAAAATTTTCTTTTTTTTTGTGTTGTTTTTTTTTCCCCTTGAGAGAAATTATCGGATGTTACCAGAAGCCAAATTATGTTAGATTTAATTGGATTATGCATCAAAAACAATGTTGCAATTCATTGACAGAGTTGCTGCAGATTTCTTTTAACGCCGACATTGAAATAGCCTGCAAGTTTAAAACACTACATAGCTTTGTAAATAAACATGTATGTAACCGTGTTGCATTTTAAGATATTGGAGCAGCATTGTCTAATCGGATTATGATGCAGAAAGTTACTGTTTTCTGTCTGCAACTTGCCTTTGTTTAAACTGGGAGATGTTTGAATCTATGGGACTTCATCACATACACATTTTGATAGCATTACATGCATTATTACCTGTTGCCATTTTTCAACACTTAATATCTGTTTTTGTTGTTGTAAATACTCTTTTGATTTTGCTTAAAAGTTGCTGCCTATATTACAACTTTTACTGTCCTATCCCCCCCACATGTTTAATCTATACAACATGTTGTTGCAAGCATTATGTCAAGTAAATAAGTAATACAAACTGTGCCAACAGTATTGTAGCTTTTAACAAGAAAGAGATGGAGCACAAATGTTTCATTACTTTGGTGAATATCATCTCCCGTTTGAGTTGGATGTAATACTTTAAGTCCTTGTTTCACTGACAGGTATTTAGCTTTTTGTTATGGATTCTGACGTTACATTAACACTCATGTGAAGTTTCATCTATGCTAAAGTAGTTACAGTCTGTTTTATGTTCATGTTTATGTTTTAACATTTGCATGCTGCACTATTTCAGAAATGTTTTGAAGCTTGAAAAGTAAAAGATTTAGATCTGTGTATCACTGCTAAGTTATAAAGTGTTTACAGTGTATCAGTGTGGTGAAGGTCAGCTGTTCAGCATGTGTTATCTTGATATGGGTTGAGGTTTGTATAGTCACTGCTGTAAATAAATAATGCTGAAAGCTACAGACTTTTTCTTTGATTTGTGGGAAAATGAGGTGTGCACATACAATTGTATTATGGATATGTATGTTATGGATATTTCTTTTAAAAAAAAACTAAAAATAATGTCCATCTCTTTCATTTGGATTGACTAAAAATGTAAGATGATTAAATGCTCTGTATTTTGTGGACAATATATTAATACTAATAATGGAATTTACAGTTTCGTATTGCTGAAACTACAATCTACTTTGGAATAATTAAACAAATAAAGCTCTTATCTATCTAGAAGTAAAAATGTGGATGCTTGGAACTGGAATGACTTTTTTCGTGTCTTTTGATTCGTGATTTTATTGTGTAGACGGCCTGATGCTACTGTATGTATCTCTAAATATTTGATGAAGGGAAATCACACTAATTAACCTGCAGGGGGCGACGTGAGCCCATGTTGCCATGGGCGTCGAGTCTCCTCTCCTCCCTGTTCTCCAGCGTTGCTGCAGACTGTATCCTCTTCATCACAGCTAAAGCTGGAGGTAACCCTCCTGCTTCTTCATGTCTACACTGTCGAGCTCTTCTGCGGATAACCTGGATTTAAACGGTAAGATCTAGCATTTCCAACCGCGTGTTTTCTGTCTCTCAATTTCAATCTCAAATCCGCGGCAGTGATAATTTGATTTATTGACACTGCTGCGTCTGCTGGAGAAGGACTGCGGATGATCCTGCTTTTGGAGGTGTTTATATTACTGATGTTATTTTCAAGTCATTTCCTAATTACATTCTAACAGCTGCTACATGCATTCGAGCTGGAAAAAAGGTAACCTCACTGTAGGTGGTCTCACCTTAGTGTGTGTGTGTGTGTGTGTGTGTGTGTGTTCGTGTAGTGGGGCCAGCCCCTCGATAATGTTCTTTCACCTCGATCTGATACTTGTTTTCCCGTGTCTGTCCTAAAAGCAACACCGCCTCCCTTTTTCTTCCTGTTTGGGGATCATGTGTGTCGATGGTGCACTTTATATTTAGAAGCTGTAAAATGAGGAACAGGGCAGCATGAGCTGAATGAGTAAACATCAGTAACAGTGAAGTGACAGATGTCTGCTTGTTGTGTGTGTGTGTGTGTGTGTGTAGTGAACATTTATCCTAAAGGCCTGATTTGTGTTGCATTATATAAGATGGGACAGTGAAGCACTCAGTTATTGGTGAAAGCTTGGTGAATATATTAATTTAACATTAAGGGTGTTAATGTTCAATTTCTCTGCATTTATTCAGAAATATTTGACATCTGCTTGTCACGTTGCCATTGTGTGCCTCCACTTGTAGGCCATAGAGGCACACACTCACACTGGTGTTTCAATGTGCTGAAGTCCCAGAAGGTCTTATGTGAGCTTTGGTTGGTTACACAAAGTCAGGGCCACTGAAGCATGAAAATGGGAGGGAGATGGGTGCCTCCATTTTCATCCATCCTCAATATTTCATGAGGATTCCAGATCGAGCATCAAGTGAAGCTTGGTGAACAAATGAGGACCTTGATCTCTGTGCTCTGCTTCAGATGTATGACTGGACACACTGAAGGAGCTTCTGTTTCACTGAGAAAAACAAGTGGTTTTCACACACGCACTAAACGCAAGGATGCGCAGATTTCATGAGAGGCCCTGATGAAGGTCCCGCCATCATGCTGCATATCAGGAGGCAGGTGGCGGTGGGGAGAGTTGCTCAACAATGGGGGGATGGGGAAACATGCTCAGGGAAGCATGTTATTATTATGAGCATACATTTCCTCTGTCTCCATCGTGTAGCTGAAGGAACATTATCAGCTGTCGCAACCATGAGAGATAACCACGGAATGTCATTTAAAAGGGGGGGAGAAAAAAAGGATGGAAGTAACAGGGCTAATGCAGGAATGAGCCTGACACAATGACAGCCTGCACGTACTGTATTACAGTATGTGCTGTGTGAAGAATATCACTTCAGTCACTCAGGGTACACCCGCTTCACTTTTTTCAGTCAGTAAGACGAGCAGCATCCTGCTCTTTCTTGCCCAGACAGTGACGCTCAGCTCTCCAGAGAGTTGTGAGGAGAAAGAAATGAATTAAAACCTTTAATTATCTCTGTAATGCCTTTATTTCATCCAGCAAGGGAGACTGTGAAGCAGAAAATTAAGAAATGGAATATGAGCTCAAGTCACAGAAGTAGGGCAGGTAGGGTAGAAAAAAGATTCCTTAAAGCGAGCAAGGGTGCATTAATGGCTTCTGAGAGGTGCAAATGTTACATGTTAGCATTGGTTTAACTTCCATTTGTGTTGGATTGTCATTCAATTATTGAGACTATCTCTACTATCTGTCACCCAGTTGCATTGTTTTCTTGATTTAAAATAAATCTTGCATTCTCTTGAAGTATGAAAGGAAAAAAAAGTTCAAAGCTTGTGAGCCATATCCATCATGTCGCCCCCCTTTCTGGTGAGGGTCAAATGATGTACAGTATGTCCGCACTGCATTGATTTGCAGTTGGAAATCAATTTCGGAGATGGAGAAGCAATCATGGCTGCAGCAGAAACTATCCTGCAGCTTCTCCCTTGAAACAAGACTTCATTTATCCGATTTGTCATCTCTTGTCAGGCAACATGCTACATGTAGGAATCTTAACCAGAGCTGCCACAGTTGTTTGGCTACCCAGAAGGAGTTTGTTGGTTTATGTGGTTGAATAGCGGCACAGTAACTGTACAGTACTGTGAGAGACCTGACAGGGGGGCGGGGGAAAGGCAGGTGTAAGGGAATCTGATTCATTGGTCTCTGCTCTGCAGTGCAGGTGCTGAGACAGCATTTAGTGTAGTGTGTTAGCCTGTTCTTCAAACAGCCCACTGCTGTCTTTGGGCCCTTTGTGCATTTCGTTTTAAGTCAAAAACATAGAATATGGGTTGCGTAACCAAATGTATTACCCCGCCTTGTTTTAAACGTGCAGCAAACTCTATTATCACATAACAGTTTTGAATTAATAAGAAAGGGAAATGAGATGATATTTCCTGCGGTGTAAGTGAATATGTTAGGACATAAATGGGGAGCAAAGAGATGAGGTTGAGCAGTAGTCAGTCAGGTTTCATGGTAATTGACTGATGAGTAGAACAAGGACAAACAGGAGAATTTAGTTTAGTTTTGCTTTTGCCCCAGGCAGTTTTAAACAGATTTTTGTTTTGCGCTTCCAGTTTTTCCAGTTTCAGATGCAGATTACCACTGCATACCTCAAATAAAATATATTTTATTTCCTTCTGTTTCTGTGACTTGAAAGGAGTATGTCAGCACATACAAAGCAAGGCTCTTTTAAACAGGTAGGACTACTTAAGTGTAAAAAAACAAAAAAAAAAAGGACTGAGAAAAGAGAATGTTTTTATTTTGTTCATTTAAATGTTAATTTATGGTACCTAGCTGAACAACCAGAGCTGAATAATGTCAAAGATGTGGAGAGGTGGGAAGCTAATGTGCTGGTGCTTTTAAAGGTCTGTTAAAGCTCTCGGTAGTCTACTTGAGCCAGGCCACTCAAGAAATAGGTCAGTTGCAGACATCCTTTATTATGTGCTTTTGGCTGAAGACCTGAAGGGAAACAGCAGAGATAAACCACCACTGGTGTGCTCCAATTTATAGTATAGTCCTTATCAGAGACGCTAAATATCAGTACAAGTGTACCTGCTGGCTGCTATTATTAAATACAACTATATTATAATCAGTAGTGAACAGCCACACTGTGGTACCATGTGCACGAGAACCTTACATTCATAAAACTGTCTTAAACTGCAAAAGTAAACTATAATGATCTCAGCAGGGCAAGTCAGTCCCACATGGTAATACATACATACATTTTCCACACTTATAGTTCCACAAGTTCCTCATGACTTCTGGCGTGCAGAGATTCACTTCATGTTCTGTTTTGCAGATACAGGCAGTAAGATCAGCATAGGGAGAATTTCAAAAAGCACCAGTAGTAGCACCAGAGTTCAGAGACGGACTGTCACATAATGTATTCTAATATGTAAAACACTATAAATGTGTACCCATTCATAGCTAATGGAGGAGCAAACAGACTTAACCACCACCTGTTAACCCCACAGCACAGCATGCTGTCATTATGCCACAACCACACAGCTCCTCTGCGAAAATAACACAAATATGCTTCTTTCCGTTGTTTTATGTTGACTACCTGATCTGGAATCAGTAACATTTCAAGTACTTACAGGCGTTTTACAGCTAGGGATTATTACTAGGGAAAATTATAGTGCCTCAGAACATAAATGATCTTGCTATAACTAAAACAAACAAACAAAGGACAATACCATCCAGAATTGCCTAGCGAGAGCAAAATTAATTCTGTTGGTTTTAAAACAAAGCCTTTTATAGGACAGATAATTATTGCTCATCCATATTTTTCCTATAGAAGCCAGTTCAGTGTTGCTGCAAGATAATTAGTCAAAGATAATCATAGTTAAACATAGTAACTCAGTTAGAACCAGTGCAGTAGTTATAATGGGAATGTCAGAATGTAAGGGACTTTCTTTGTGACCTCAGAGGTTAACAGTCTCCTGTTTGTGGCTCTTCTCCTTTCCGGTCATCTAAATAAATGGTGTTGTTCTTAAAAGCCTACCTTTATGTTATTCTTGAGGTATGATCAGTCAGCTTTCAGTCAGCAAAGGAAAACATTTTGGCAAATAACATATCTCTAAGGTTTGTCCTAGTTTTAGGTTTTGCAATCATACATTCTTGGATGGCTCCTGAAACTGGATCAGACAGATCCCAGAACATGTGTTACATTGCTCTCAGTGATCTGATATACTCCACAGAGTACATTATTTTTGTTGTTTAGGATAGAATTCAGTTACATTATATAAACAACATTTCAGAAAAAACAAGAAGCAATTGAGATTGAATTTCCTAATGGAATTTCCTTTTTAAATCATCTTCAGAGGCTATTATAAATGTAGGGCACAACTGAAGAAGATAATGGTTCTTCCACAGGGGGATACAAAAAAATCTGCTGCTAAAAAATATAATTTCATTTAGGGCTCTGAATCTGTCTTTTATAAAAGCTTACATGTGTTAAAGGCACAATGAGTAGGATTTGTTGGCCCCTCCTCCCCAGCTCAATGAGGGTTATAGTGCTCACCAATGGGTGAAAGCCAACCCCAGAGTCACGCTTGTTTTAGAACAAGCTTTGTTCGGTTGGCGCTTCGCCTCACTATATGTCCTTTTTTGTTGGCACTGCGCACGCCATTTCAGTAGTTTCCACTTGGATGTGCGCTTACGATGTGACCTCTGGTCCCTACGTTTTTATAGCAGTTGGCGCACAACCTTGAAGTCCTGATCACAGCAAAAATAATACAGATGATGATTATTTTTGTATGAGTCTATACATTGTTTTTTTAGGAAAAACCTAGTGCCTTTAAATACTTTCTTGTCATGTAGTCTCTCATTTGTTGATATTTAAATTTGTTCTTTTTTGTTTTTTTACAGGATAAGGACCCCAGATGTCATGACGATCCATCTTCCAAATTAGACATGATATTTAACATTTGGGTTACTGGCATACTGGAAAGAAACGTGAAAATCAATTCTAGGCTCCTGCTGTGACACTAAGACTCTTTGATGGGTAGACTGACTTTTTGGTGATCGAGGCCATGGATGATTGATTTTAAGAGTGCTCTTGAGGGCGCTGTAAACTTATAGCTGATTCCAAAATGAACGAGCGAGGAGAGCCCTTTGGTGAGGGGGAATTGAGAAATAACAACCAGCAGGCTGGCTTGCTGGCTGACGGTGATGCTAACGCCAATGATATCCGGACAGAGGATGGCGGGATGACGGGTGATAATGTCACTCTGTCTGGACTGCTGACTGAAACAGCACAGCAGGACAAAGTCATCATCTGGGGTACAGACTCCCAGTGTGATGACCCCGACCTGGCTGAGTTTGAGATGCTGGAGTGTCAGGAGCTGGAGGCCTACCTGGTTGAGGATGGAGAGGACATTCTCGGGCTTGCAGACCGGAAGAAGCTTCAACAACAACCTTCATCATGCGGCAAAGCTACAGTAGCCCATGTAACGGATAATAAGAGCAGGGAAGATAGAAAGACTATTCTGCATGGCGCCAGTGAGCAGGAAACCAGCACTTCTCATCTGTCTGAGAGCAGAGAAGCATCCAGGGCTGAGTTAAGCTCGGAAACTGATATCTTTGTGTCCTGTCTGTCCACCATTTCAAGCCTGGACACTGCTATGGACACTGCTGGCAGGACCCAGACAACAGACTCCTGGCACATTGCCTCTGGTCCGTACTCAACCATCTCAGAAGACTTGACTCTGGTTTCCCAGACTGACAGCAACGTCCCTGAGAGAGGCAACGTCTCTCAAAAAGCTGATCCTCCTTCCCTCTCCTCTGGAAAAAGCACAATACATAGGAACGATGTGGACATGAATTTGAATTCAACAGCTCACTCAGAGGATGTGGTATCACAGGCACAAGTGAGCAATGGAGTTTTTCCGTGTAATAATGTCATTGACGAGCACAGGAAGAACAATAACCAGAGAAATAAAGCAGTCAATACTATTTCAGAGGGAGAATGTGATCAAATTAGGAGTACTAAGCACAAGGGTTTACCCACTGAAAAAACATCACATGAAGAAAGCAACATTAAAATGGATAAAAGCACACAAGCTGATAATGCCCCTGATGTGAACTGCAGCCCGCCCAAAACAGGTACAAAGGGGACTCAGTCATCAATTGAATCCAAAGCCATGAAGAAACAAGGATCATTTGATAACTCATTGAAAAAACAATACCCTCCTGACAAGAGTTTCAAAAAGCAGCCATCGTTTGAAAATACTTTAAAGAAGCAGCCCTCCTTTGATAACACCTTAAAAAAGCAGGGCTCTTTTGAGAACACCATCCCATCCAGCTCTTCAAGTCTGGAGAGGAGGAAGCCCTGGGGAAGCCCAAGTCGACCAGCAACTCCTACTTCACCTATAACAACCTCCTGTTCCCCCAAGAGACGACCGCCTGGTTCGCCAGCCAAGGTCCAGAGCATCAGATCTCTGAGCTTTGAGCGCAGCGACTCCCCTCAGAGAAGTCAAACAGTCAGACCACCAGGTAAGACAAGTTTGAGCAGCTGCATCCCCATACCTGTCCCGTCTCAGCAAAAAGAGCCTGAAGCCAGGAGGTCTTCTCCTCCCCAGAAACCTAAAAATGTCCGACCAAAAATCATCACCTATGTTCGAAAGAATCCTCAAGCAAAACCGCAAGGGACAGATGCCCCACTCGAAGCCTCTACACTCCCACTAAGACTATCTTCTTACTCCAGCCCACCAGCTCATAAAGATCCAAAGGTTGGTCCTCAACCTAAAACCACACCGGTGCTATGTTCTTCCAACCTGCTGTTTGACAAATATCGACAGGAGATGCAGAAGGCGGGGTACTATCCTCCAGGCATGCCTGCTACTGGGGTAAAACCTCCAAGCAGCACCATCCCTCAAAGGCTGAGTGGGAAGTCGGGCAGTTTTCATGAGGATATGCCTGAGAAATATCTCCAAGAGGTGAGAAACGATAAATGTCACAGTTGCTAAATGAAGAACAAGTCACTTTAGGTCACTTCTTTCCATTGTTTGAGTCGTCTTGCAAAGGGCTAATATTGATGTATCATATTTCTTGGATGCAGAACTTGTCTGCGCATCACTTTCTGATTTAGGGTCACAAAATGGGTATGCCAATACATGAATACACATACACAATGCCTTATTTAGTTCTAAGTGAAATAATCTAGTTTATAATTGCACTCCATAACAAACCTATATTATATCATCCTATTGGCCGTCGGTTGAAATATTTATTGTGATGACAGTGATTGACTATATTTGTAATATTTCTCTCCAGCAAGAAGGAGGCAGTGTCTACAGCTCTCCCAGAGCCCTGAGGCCTCAGCTGGGTTTAGGGGCGGTCACCAGGCAGCCTGCAGCCAAGACAAGAGGTCAGCAGATGGGTCAGAGGTCAGCCCCGTCACCAGGCCAGTCTGCTCAGGCAGCCAGAGTGTCCACCCAGAGCTACAAGGACCCTGCAGGTGAGACGGTGATCTGCAGGCATTATCAGTTCAAAGTGAAATTGTACACGTTGTGTCAGCACATGCTATGTATGTATGTTTTTTCAATGGGAATAAGAACCTTACATGAGAGCTTGTTTAACATGCTGCATACTTACGTGTTAATGTTGCAAAAAGAAAAAAAAAAAAAAAAAAAAAAAAAAAGAATGGTTTTAAACTAGTAAGACCATTGTTGGGAAAAAAAATTCATGAGAGCTTTCTCATCTCTTTGGATATTTTGCTATTCTGTGCACATCCAATCCTCTTCTTCTAGAGCTGCAGAGAAGTAATCATTTTTCTTCGGCTCGCTGGATGATTTACCAAATTTTTTTTTACCCGTCATGCTTTATGGATGAGGCTTGGCTTTTGGCACCTAAACTCTTTGAAGTGCAAAGCATTTGATAGCAATGAAACACACACATTCTACCAACTTGCACTGCATATTTCTACCTGCTCACATTATAGGTCATAATCTAGTCAGCTTCGACATATGGCTTCTTTTATTTATGTGCAATTCCATCACCAAAGTACGGTCGCCTTTGTAGCTGCATGAGATTAGTGAAAGTGACATGAATTGTTTACTCTTCAGAGCAGACTTGACTGTTTTTCCCCTCCTAATGAATCTTGTGCCATTATTTATATCAGAGTAAATAATGTTTTTTTCTCTCATCACAATGAGCAGAATCTACTCACTTAATCATCTGCAGCTATGAAAAAAAATGTGAAGAAGTTTAGTTACACTAAAGGAGCATGATCAGGAATAAAACTGAAGATCAGTATTCAAACAGAGTTGTTATAGCTACAATTGCCAATTGTAATGTAATTAATGGAATTTCAGTTCAAAGATTGGATTTTACAAGTTCATATTTATCAGTTTTACCTCTACATTCTGTTTGGGTACGTTTGTAATGAGACTATTACATAGAAACAGAAAGTGTGGCCCCTATCTCAGGAGATTCACCCACTAATATTGCATATTTTCCCATCGACCTCCAGAAGAGCAAAGGAGGTCAGTAGAAAGAGGTCCAGACCCCAAGAGCGCTCTGCTCAAAACAAGCCAGTCCGGTCTCCGTCCTCCAGGCTTCTCCTCCCTGCCAGCTGCCCGTCTGGCCACCTTCGGCTTCGTCCGGAGCTCCAGTGTCTCGTCTGTGTCCAGCAACCAGTCTAACGACAGCAGCCACAGTGATCCCTGCCGACACTCTCAGCGTGAGTCACGCTCTCTGCATACAGTACATATGAATTAGGGTTATATGGTTTTTACTGCTTTAGCTTAAAATGTGAGAGTCAACAAACATATTTTGGACATCAGACAGACAGTGCTCTCTCTGATGCGTCTACCTCTCGTTAGCTCGCCAGTAGTTGTGGCTACCGCTGCTTTCCTCAGTTACTATAGTAACAGCTGCTCACTTCCATTCATTTTTCATCCATTTATCACAAGTAGGTGCTGAAAGCTGCTGCACCACAGAGGTTTCAATGAAGAAATCTTTAAGTCACTCTCCTCCCTCTGCTGCCCCCCCACTCAGCCTGCCTACTGCACAATTTTATCTGGATAAAATCCATGGTTCTCAGTCTAAAGCTTCCTGCAGCCTTCATTTAGGGAAATCAATGCTGGTAAAATTCACTAGACAAGCTCATTTCTATTAGTGTAACAGAGCTATAAGAATGTGTTCTGTTGCAACATGGAGGTGCTGCAGATTAATTTGTTGATAGTGCTGACTCAAACCAACCGTTGTCTGAAAAATGCTTAGACGCACTGTGAAAAAAGAATCTGTTTTTCCCTCCTGCCTTTTCACATTCCTCCCATGATCCTGTTTCACAAAGTGGCACCTCAATCGGTGGTATACTAAATTTAATTTTATATTATAAAATGACCAAAATCAAATAAAGTTAATTCAAATCACCCCATAATAATTGTCCAGAGAAGCTTAAAATTGGTTAGGGTTAAGTGTCCCTGTGGCGTCTGTGCTGACCGTCCTGATTGGCTTATCTAATGATGGGTTAATGCTGTCCTCCCTCAAATGTCACCACATTTGTTCCAGCCTCAGACAGCTGACTGCTGCCTTTCCCTGCTCACCACTTTTACGGTCCTATTCTGACCTGCTGGATTCAGATGCTTCCTTGAGCCTCTGGTGCAGACAGGGTCCTCAGACTTGGGGGAAAGGAAAACAGCTGTTGTCTCATGCAGGGTGCGCCCACCAGGCAGCAGCAGTCTCTTCTTCCCTATTTATAATCTCTGAAATGAAAAAGTGGTGGCGGCTGCAGTATGTGTCGAAAAGAGAGAGGCAGGGTGTGGTGTGACAGGATAATCTGCTAAAGCTGATTTTACTCCAACACCTCCGGCCAACCTCTTGCTTGCCTTTGGATCTCCTCCTTAAGTCAGTTATTGGTCTTTCGTTCCGCTTCAGCCTCCCCCCTAAAAGGCTCCAATGTACACTTTACTGGGTTATTTTGTACCATTTCTAACTCTGATTCTTCAGAAAACAAGCACAGCTCCAGATGATAACCTGCAGTCATGTAAGTTTGGCTACTCGGATGGCAAGAGACAAGCGTTAAGTTCTGTGTGTTTGGGGCTACAGTGTGTTTGTCAGTTGTACTCTCAGTGGATAGATGTGTAAGTGACCCTGAAGAGGGCAAAACAATTATAATTGCGTATTTAATTTACAGAAAATGTATCATTTAGGTTGTTTATCAAGCAAGAAAGCCAAACATTCATTCTTTCTAGATTCTCAGATTAGTTGCTTTTTTCTGTTTTCTATCATAGTAAATTGAATATATTTGCATTGCGGACTGTTATTCAGACCAAACAAGCCCTTTGAACGCTGCCTTTATCCCTATTTTCTGACATTTTATAGAAATGGTATAGCTACTAGTGACTATATATTTTATAATCCAACTTGATGCTTTGCGTACCAGTTCCAAGTGAGACTTCACAGCCGTTGAAGCAGCACAAATCTCTGTGGCATGTTATGAATATTAAGCCTCTACTCCTTGGATCAATCCTCAACCCTGTCATGTCTTGCAGGAAGAAAAGACCACCAGACACAATTTTCTTCAAAGTCTTTTCTCAAGAGAAGATCTGTTAAAAACTGGGAGGTGTAACAGTGCAGATCAATTTCAGTTTCACTGTACATATATGCTTTTTCAGAGATAACTAAAACTTGCAGTAATTAACTGTGTCATTTGTTGTCTAAAATGCATTTTCCTAAACGTACACTATAAGAGACCACATGGGTGAGCTACTGTAGTCTTACCTTGCATCACATGGCTGTCAGCTCCAATTGGATACAAAAAAAGAATTATATCAAGCTTATGTGACAACAAGAAGAAATGACAAATTACTTTTCATATTGATGTGTCTGAATTTGTGTATATTTCTAATATTTGCAGCACACAGGCCAGACAGCTTAATTAAGAAAAGATATTTTTTTAATGAGTAATAGTGTACAATCAGCAGCTATAATACAGATAAGTGTTTTTAATATTGTTAACCTTTCTGTTCCTACTTGAATTAGTCACCAGCAGAGGAGAGTTGTTCTTGCTTCCTGCTGGTGTAACACTGAGCAGAGGATGCTTTGCAGCAGGGGATGGATTTGTACTGTACATGCAGGTTAGAAACAAGCATTCAGCAGTGTGAGTCAGCCTCCAACCGTTTCCTTCAGCCAATCCGTTTCTTGGCTCAGCCTCCTTTGAGTAAGATGCCTCATCTGCTCCGTCTCCCATGTGAATCTGTTGCAGTGAGCATAGTTACTGTGATCCCACTGGAGGCCCTGGGCTGTGACATCAAAAGTGATTTATTTTATTGTATATCTAATTATATTTTACTACAACAGCTTGTTGTTTCATCTGTGATTTCAGCCTCCTTGAGCCATCCCCTAAATTATTCATTCTCAGATCAGAATAATTATATTTTAATTCAAGGGCACAAACCTGTCCTTCCTTCCTCTTTGAGAGTGCTGAGAGACCTATAGGTGCTGCATGTGTCAGCAGTGTTATTGATTGAGGAGTTGAATATTTCATGAAAAGTAAATGGAGCTATCTTCTTTCACTTGCACCGACAAAGTAAAGCTAAATGCTGAATTGTCTATAACGTGCTGGAATCCAGACACAGCGAAGATATATTTATCCTGATGAAATGTTATAAAAGAAACAAACAATGTATGACGATGTGTAACTACATTGAGGATCTTCCTTTTTGTGTTGCGGGGATGATTTTTCTTGGTGATGTTTTTCTGTTGGACTATTCCCTGCTACAGCCTCAGTTTATCCATGAATCAATCAACAGCAAGCTTGAGGCGTAAAAACAGCTGTTATGAATAATTAAGATGTTTTCAACGTTCTGCTTTTTCGCTAGTCTTAGTAAATTTCTGCAGTTTAGAAAAACTACTGTCCAAGGAAATATAATGATCTGCTGATACTCGATCCTGAAAACTCAAAGAAATGCAACATGGTAATTCTTTATAGGTCACTGAGAAGTGATTTACAGCACTGTCACTAGCAGGGACCAAAATTATGATTTTTAATTAAACAGTAGTATATTTTCTGTATGCATTGATGGCACTATACATGTACAAATTATGACTACATTGACTAATTAAAGCTACATTACCCCTTCCCACAGGGTTTAATTTTTCTCGCAGTTTTACCAAACCAAATGAGAGCTTTGATCATGAGAAACAAGACCCAATGTAAAAATTGCAATATAATAAGCTGCCTACGTATTTTTGCAGTGTATTGTCTGGAACTGTTAAAATGATCGTCTTTGTTTGTGCGGCCAAGTATTGTCGTCTCAATTCACAGTAATGCACTGAGATGTAGGCTGGTGCGGAACATTTCTATCCCCTTATTCTCACACTACAAAACCAAAACAACGAGTGGAAACATGGAGTGACTGAAAACAGATGCAAGTCTATCCATTCATTTTAGTCAAGTGTGACAGGGTTCATAGATCCTCGTAAAATAACCTTTAAAAAATGTTGACACAATCCCTGACTGTGTTTTTCTGTTCCCTGACACCTTTCCTGCTCTGCAGATCCTGGCAGTGGCAGCGATGACACACCTCTCCACAACGCCACAGCGCCCCCCGGTGACGCCTCGCACGCTCAGAGCCGGCCTCAGCCTCCCAACGCCCCCAGCCTCCAGCGCCGCAGTCTGCCCCCGCAGCGCTGCTCCCCGCTTGGTATGTAGTCCGTGGAAACAAGCGTCCGCTGCTCAGTTTTTATGTGAATGTGTAGGCTGTGTGGAGCTCTCTCCAGAGACAACATCCTCAACCCCAGATCAAGGTCACTCTGTCCTGTGATCACGTGACTCTTGAGAATGTATATGTTAACATGTGCTCGCAGCAGTGTTAGAGGGAGGTGGCAGCTCAGCGTTGGAATGTACACGATGACTGATGAACTGTAGCCCTTAATGCACATGTTTGTGTTCATTTCTCAGTAAGAGTCAGTGGAAACTGGCAGCTCTGTAATGACAGAAGTGTTTCACCTTCAGCATGAAATTCACAGAAATGACAATGTTGTTACTGTTCTGTTAAGGTTACCTGAAGTCATAATGTAGCAGGAAGATATTTACCCAGCAGGGTAGTTTACAGATGCTGGTGTACTGGGTGTAACTGGACCTGCATTCTGCTTGAGGCTTTCTAGAAATGTCATTGTACTCGGCCCAAAATTAGACTGACTATAACGCTGTTGGCCCGGCATAAATCAGGGAATTTATGGTTTTTAGTGCCTAACATGCTTCGGGCAATTAATTTAAATAATAAGACGCTCAAGCTTGTGTACATTCTCTGTATGCTTAAATGGCTTGGTTGACATCTCACCTTTATCAGCAGGGTGTTAATTGTATTAAAAAATTGAAAAGAAGGCCATTTATCTGTTTGTAATTTATTCTAAATATAGAATTGTGAGATTCTGGCCACGAGGTAAAAGTAACTGCTTTTGTTCCCTTTATGAATATTACTAAGGTTTGAACATTTCACCCACAAGGTCTTTGTCAGGGAATTTTTGTTTGTGCTTGAGATGCAAAATTATCGCCATCAATCGTTATTGTTTTTATTCGTAATGAGTCAATTTACTGATGTTGTCCTTCAGCACAGAACAATCCTCAAATTACTTTACAGACAAAAACAGGAATCGTTTTCCAGTATTCAACAGAAAAGAAAGCCTCCAAAACTGAGCTACATGAACGTGAAGCTGAGCTGGAAACTACAAAGCGTATTTACAGTGATAAAGATTTTATAGCCCCATGACTGAGTGTGCCTCTTGATAGGCCGTAACGCCCAGTGTTCATTTCACTTTCCCAGTGGAGGATATCATTTTAGATTAAAAAAGGAATACAGAATAAAAACTAATTAACCTATAAAACTGAGTCCTGTTATATCTTTACTGTTGCTTAGTATTACATCACATCTGTGATAGAGTATCATACATGTACGCCCTCTCTGCTCATGGAGGCGTCTTTGTTGTTGGTTGGTGCACCTTGTGGCCCGTGTTAGAATCTTTGCAGTGCATGTGGAGTATCAGCACCATCCAGTGGTCCCAGAGTTTCTGTGTGAGCCAGGAGCAGCCTCAGCTTCCTGCAACAAAACCTGTGTGAACAAGTGGAGCAGCAACTCCAGCTAGTGGTCACTGACCGTACCACACTGTACCTCACTTAAACCTTTTCGTACTTGTGGGTTACATAAAGTAGTTCCTTTTTTGGTTGTGAACTTTTATATTAGATTAATTAGAAGGTTTCATTAAAGTATTTTAACGGCCAAAACGTTTGTAAAAGATTTGTAAGATTGTAAAAAAAAAGTATACAAAATAAAATTAATTTTGTATTGTTCTCTTCATAGCCCAGTTATCATCTCACTTCCCCTTAAATTGCAGCCCCTTTGAGGGTTCCAACCCCCAGACTGGGAACATGTGTTTTACACAATAGATGCTTAGTTAGTTGCACTGTCAAACACTTACAATTTACAGCAGTAATTTACAACACGAATGATCTTAGAGTACTCTGGTGTGTAAATTATTAACACCCCACAGGTGGAGGTATTCAGGTCTGTTACCTAAGTAAAATTATAATGCCACAGTGTTCTCATCATTATCCTGTCTGGTGAAGCCAATTTTCCACAATGCCAAACAATAACAATAAAGTTCAAATGTACCTAATATGTAAGTAAAAGTACTCATCATACAGAAAATACTTTTCTTTTTTTTTTTTCTTTAAGTATAGCAATACTTCGGTGAGGTATATAAATACCTCAAATGTAACTCTCCACCGCTATCATCCCATAATTATGTACTAACATGTAATGTATTTCTGAAAACAATATTTATGAGAGAAAACAAAAATTGTATTTCTTGTGTTCAAATGTTTGCTTTATAAAACATATGCACATTTCTCTTTACTACACAGCCTCTAGGAGAGAGATGCAGAAGGACATAGAGGCTGCACCAAAGTCTTCACCTAAACGATTTGCAGTGGTTTCGCCCAAGCCACAGTCCCCTGGTGAGTCTTACGTGTGTGTGTGTGTGTGTGTGTGTGTGTGTGTGTGTGTGTGTGTGTGTGTGTG
>CALSCE010009465.1:6136514-6182793 GCA_943593645.1 Bovichtus variegatus | reverse complement strand
TATGTTGATAAAAGGTGTT
Source organism: Bovichtus variegatus (assembly GCA_943593645.1). NCBI lineage: Eukaryota > Metazoa > Chordata > Actinopteri > Perciformes > Bovichtidae > Bovichtus > Bovichtus variegatus. The sequence continues at coordinate 6,182,774 of CALSCE010009465.1, read as the reverse complement.
GGTGTTGTTTATTGGTTTTAAAGACTGGTAGTGGTTTTTACTCATGTTATCTGCTGTTGCCAGGATGCGTTGGCACCTTATAAACACATTGATGAGGACCTGAAGAGTCTGAAAGATGTTCTGGAGATGAAGAATCAACAAATTCATCAACAGGAACTGAAGATCACAGAACTGGAGAAAATAGTAGGCTTCAAATTTCTGCTTTTTTTAAAATGTACTTTCACATTTCAATAACACCTTACATCTGGTCTAAATTAATGACAGCATTCAAGTGTGACATTTTTTTGAGATACTATACTATGACTCTTTTATGACTTTATATGACATATTAGACTATAACTGTTTTTGACAATTTTATGACATACTAACATACTATACTATGACATTTTTAGGACATAGTATTGTAAGACACTTTTAATGTCATACTACAGTATTACTTTCTTATGAAGACAATAGTCGATAAGTTTCCTAAAAAAATAAACTGTATTTTATAGGCGGAATGTCTTCTTTTGTAAACCAACACAATTATCATATTGCCTGTTTTAATTGTAATACTATGTCACACATCATTTGAAGAATTTAATGTGGTGCACCTTTTCTTCTGTGTTTTTGAGCAGGCTGAAAAGAATGTGTACCTGGAGGAGAGACTGCAAGTGTTACAGCAGCAGAACGAGGACCTGAAGGAGAGAATAGACAAGAACCTTGTCGTGTCCAGGTCAGATAAGTTTCAATGCATTCTAGTGCACATTCAAAACATAGCTCAAACCAGTAGAAATTAATGTAAGTGGGTGTAGAAGGCACATTGATCAAATAATAAAAATTGATATTGAAATCTTTAATTGCTGTCAAAATTCATCATCTTGTTATAAAAATATGTGTTTGTCATAATTTCTACAATACGACCACTACTACTATAGTATATTGTCATGATTTTATTTTGTTAACTACATGTTTCCTCTCGTGTCAGTTGTTTCCAATCTGTTCGTTAGTGTCTCCACCTGTGTCTCGTTATCCCCTCACACTTCCTGGTGTATATAGTCTGTGTTATATTTGTCTCTTGTTGTCAGTTCGTCTTCGTTCATCCATGACAAGAGTTCCAGCTTTGTTCTTGTTCCCGTGACCTGACGCCGTCTGATCCCTACCTGCTTTGCCGCTACTACTAAGACTCTCATGTTTCCTCGTTCCTGCCTGGTTTGTGTTGTCAGTTTTTTATAATTAAAGCTCTTTTTGCTAACTCTCCTTCGGTTATCTGTGTTTGGTCCTCCTCGTTACCTCACTCCTAGAAGTGAGGTAACGAGGAGGACCAAAACGCAGATAACTGAAGGAGAGTTAGCAAAAAGAGCTTTTATTATAAAAGCTTACAAAAACCAAACGGGTAAAAAACTGAAAAAACAAACCAGGCAGGAACGAGGGAACACGAGGAAATACAGGGATCAAACACATGGGAGTCTTAGACGTAGCAGCAAAGCAGGTAGGGATCTGACGGAGGCAGGTCACGGAAGCTGGAACTCTTGGCTGAACAAAGATGAACTGACAACAAGGGACAAACATAACACAGACTATATAAAAAAAAAAGGAAGTGGGAGGGGATAACGAGACACAGGTGGAGACACTAACGAACAGATTGGAAACACCTGGGGACCAGAAATAGAAACAACTGACACGAGAGGAAACATGTAGTTAACACAATAAAACAGGAAGTACAAACACACCACAAACCATGACATATATAGTATATAGTGATTAGTATAATCCAAAGATCAAGGGTTATACTTTCTGTGCACATAAAGAGAACACTTTTGTGCAAATACAGCAGTGGGCAGTTTTATTAAAACTATAACTATGACCTCGCAGCTGGACTTTTCTGACTTCTGTCTTTAAAAGGAATACAGCTCGAGTAAATTTATGTTTTGACTTTTTCCTGTCTCTCTTCTTTCTCAGGCAACTCTCAGAGGATAATGCCAACCTGCAAGTGAACGTGGAGAAGGAGAGCAACGAGAAGAAGCGGCTGAGTCGCACAAACGAGGAACTGCTGTGGCGTCTTCAGACGGGCGAGCTGAGCCCTCGCATGTCCCCCAGCTCCTCCCCCATCCATCGACCCCTCTCTGGACCAGGCTCACCAGCCCGCCCACACTCCTACCATCAATGACACTCTCAAGGGAAGCTCTTGTATCAAACGCTTTCTTTTATCTGGCATTTTAAAAACTCTTTTGTTGAATGTTCCTAGGATTTTACACTATGTAGTTTTGACACATTTCTTTGGAGATGCCGCTCACCCATGTGATGCATTTTCAAAGTCAACCCCCAGGAACTTTAATCTCTGACCTAAAGAATTGTATTAATGATCACGCCCCTTTTTGTTCAAAAGGGAGTTCTCTGCCCTCGTCTTTCTCTATTCCACCTGAACGCCCCACTAAACAGACGTGCTGTGATACTGCAGGGGATGAAAGGTCATTGTAGACTTCAGAGAGCAGGATCAGAGTCCCGGTGCCTCATTTCCATGTGTCCACATCCCATCTACATCACCACCTTCTCATCCAGCCCTCAGGATGATGGATGTACGAGACATTTTCAGTGACAATGAACACAAGAAGCGCCTTTGCCGTCCATTCTCTCCCACCAGCAACTTCTATCAAGGCACAGGCAATAGTTTGAGCAAAATCATTAAACTACCTATAGTAAGTTACTCTCAAAGGGTGGATTCTTCTCTGGGGTATGTTAACATTTTCATGCTGAAGTGTTTCATATATCAGGAGTGTATGAATGACTATCCATCTAACCTCAATCATCCATCCTACGTTCTCCTTAAACAACTAGATATCATTGTTGACCTGAAATGTATGATGACAACAACATAACTACTAATACATCCATAGAACTGCCAACACAGTATAACTATAATATTTACAATCATTTTTAAAAAAAAACATATACATGTATTTCTCTCTTTAAAGCATGTTCTGCCTTCCAGTAATGCATTTTATTTTAGGATTACCTACAGTGTGACAATATGGAGCAGAGGGGCAACACAAATGACCTCATATTCTTAATAAAACTAACCAGGATTTATTCAAATGAAAACAAGAAATACATCATTGTATTATACATTGCAGACTCATCTCGTGAGTTCCCACAAAAATGCAGGATGTGTAGAAACCACCAAAGAGCAAATCATTAAACACATCATGTACTGCAGCTGTCTTTGTCTGGAGTTAAGCGCTGCACAATTAGCCATACATGGTGCAGACGTTGATTGCGGTCAAAATATTTTGCCCTGAGCACATGTAAATCCAATATATGTTTATTATGTTGCATTCGTACTGTTATTTTTCTTTCTCTTTCTTAAAGTGTACATTAACAATGCTTTCGAATTGTTGCTGTCTGTGTTCTGTGTTTTAATATTCACCTCAGAAAGTTTTGTTTGAACAAATACTGTATGATGGAAAATCTATTATGACTTCCAGCAGTTTTTTCTCCATTTGAACCTCCGATTGACTTTTGGCAAAATTCCTGTTGAGAGGAAAAATCCAAAATGTGTGTAAGACTTAAAATGCATCGAAATAAGTAAGAAAATCCTGAAAATCTGCAATCTGTTACCTCATTTCTCATTGTAGAGAATAATCTCAGGTCTCAAGGAGAATTATGAGTCATCGAAAGGAAGCAACTGCCATATCTTTTTTTTCTTTGTAATAATTGTATTTTTATTTAAACTTTTGCTCATGTTTACATAACCACTCAGATCAACTGTCTGTATGCAAGATATCCTTTGTATACAATAATCTGGATGTACATAATATGTATACATATTTTAAAAAACAAAGAGCAGCGAGCAAATATACACAAATACATTGAAGAATTGTTGCTTTATTAAAATAATTATATACTAATCGTCTCCCCCAGACACATAACATGTGGAAATCTGCACAAGCAAGAATTTGTTTGCAGGTGAGTTGTGTTTACTGTTGACAGCAAGTTGATTATGTTTAACTTTACTGTGTTCTGAAAGGGTGGAAGTGATATTTCTCTCCATCAGGTACTCCGATTGCACTGTTTGTCTCTGTGTCCTGTGGACATGACCTTGTACTCATTTACTGAATGTTTCTTTGACACTAGAATAAGAGGTTTTGTTTACAGTTTACATCCAATGTCAGAGGACGTTGATGTTTCATGGGGATGTCTATACTTCTGTTGATTGTTTACGGTAAAGATTGTACTCAGTATATCAGAAATTCATGCTCTGGATAAGTTTATATGAAAGCATGTCTTTATAAGGTTGTTGTGCATTGTTCTTTGTTTTACTTTTCTTCTGCATTTCATTAATTAATTAATTAATTAATTAATTTCTCCTCCTCAACAACCGCAACTGTAGCTTAGCTGGTTAAAATATTGTGGTCAGTGATAAGACACTAATGTCTATACTGTATATGTTGCACTTTGTATTTAAGTATTAAATCACAACGAGAACATATGTGTACAAAAGTGATTTCTGCCGTGGATACATCTTTAAATACAGTTTTTTTTTATTCTATAGTTTGACAATCTTATAGGGAAACTTTCTATACGAAGTGATAATGCAGTGCAGTTCAGCAGTAAACACGCAAGGCCTCTTGGAACATACAGTATCTATTAATACACTAAGTGTATACAGTATCTGCAATAGGGACAACTGAAGCTTTTAACAGTAGAAATAACTATATAACAATGACATCAATACTACTTCTTCAGAAAATTCTGCAATATATCTATGGGTAGTGGGAAGATGATGGTGGAGTTCTTCTCTGCTGCAATGGTGTTGAGGGTCTGCAGGTATCGCAGCTGGAGACCAGACGGTGACTCAGCAATTATCAGAGAGGCTTCTTTCAGAGCCCTGGAAGCGTTCATCTCTCCCTCTGCAGAAATGATCTGAAACACAGACAGACAATCATTCTTATTATTATCAGAATCCATCCTATTTCACGGTTAGAGTGCATCAAGAGGAAATTAAATCTAACGCCCTCTTCACCTTCGCTCTGGCCTCCCGACTGGCTTCTGCCTCTGCTGCCATGGCTCTCTGCAGCTGGTGAGGCAACTTCACATCCTTGATCTCCACACGCTCCACCTTAATACCCCACGGATCAGTGGCTTCATCTAGAGATTCCTGCAGGGGAACATTGAATAACAAATACTCCAGTCACATGAAACCACTGTTAGCTCCAACAATCAGTTTTTTTTAATAAACACTCATGACTATGAAACTTCAGCTTTATTAACTAATTGTTTTGGTTTTGTAGTTAATTTGTTCTCTGGTTAAATCTCAGCGCAATTAATACCATTTTAGGCAGCAGTTTTATTTAAAGAAGATTTGATAAAGACTTTAACAAAGTTAAAGTCAGCTGATGAAAAAAGAGATACAAGATATTGTTTTGTTGATTTATACTATTGACTTTTTTTTACATACTATACAATGACTTTTTAATGAATTTATTTATAGCATACTACTATGCTATTACATTTTTTATGACTTCTTGACATATTATACTATGACTTTACAATTTCTTTTAAATTAATTTGTTAAATAAAATACTATATACTATGATGTTTATTATGATATTTTTAAGACACACTTTACTTTTGTATGACATACACTATTGTGACTTTATTGAACATTATTATGGCATATTATACTACGACTTCTTTTGTGACATTTTTTATTGCATACTATTCTATGACTTTTTTATGATTTTTTTTTATGAATATGACATAGAATACTATGACATTTTTTGAATTTTTGATAACATAATATACTATGATGTATTTTTGACTTTTTACATTGTAAACTACACTATGATTTTTTTAAAAATAATTCTTTAATGCCTGTGAAACGTTTTATAATTTAGTGTTTCTTAAATAGAAGTAGTTGGCCTAAAATGCGTTTTGTTGCCCCCACAAAGGATTTGAACTTATGTAGGGGTCACCAGAACATAAATGACTTTTGATTTCATGTTCAACTATTCCTTTAAAATCTTTTTAGAGTTAATTATCGTAAAACACCCACACCTCACCTGCATACTGATTGATATGCCCTCTCTGTCAGATAGCAGTTCTGCAAGGTTTTTGGTACCGAGTACGTTCCTCAGGGTGGTTTGAGCCAGCAGCCGTGTAGATGTGTGTGCGTTGCTCACATTGGCCACAGATGAGATGGGGCATTGTATGCGGAAGTACACCACACCGTCCACAGACACTGTCACTGAGTCTCTGGTTAGGATCTGCAAGGTAAAAAGCTGCAATTATGATGCCGCCGCTAATTCTATCACCCAGGAAGATGACAGACAGTTTTCATTAATGACAGAGACAAGCTGTGACACAGGAGAGATGCAAATGATATTCCCACATTTAAAAAAAACGTACCTCTTGTGGAGGGATATCAAAAGACACAGTTCTTAGATCGACTTTCACAAAGGTATCAGTGCAGGGCAGAACAAAGAAAAGTCCTGGAAAGAAACCAAGACCCTGCTTAGTTTGTAAACATTGTAGATTAATCCTATAAAATCATAGTTAACTACTTTCTAAGTAGACTTTTTCAGCCAGAAAACTGGACCTTTCTTTCCCCACAATGTATGTAGCACATTCAGTGACTAACCTGGCCCTTTAGGTTTCCTGTCTGTGATCCGGCCGAGTCTAAAAATGACAGCTCGCTCGTACTCCTTCACTATCTGGATGTTAGAAACACAGCCAACCAAACAGAGAACATAAGAAACACCAAAAATAAATGTACTCTGTGTCATCCACCTCTTATAAAATGGTGGTTTCTCTCAAACCCCCGGCCACACATACCATCTGCACATTTAATTTATTTGAATGGCTGATAATGCATTTTTATTAATCAGTTTAAAAAGTCCTTTAACCCTACAGGTTACCCAGCCTTAAATCTCCTATGTGGATTATTTGGCGTCCCAAGTGGCTGTGGTACACAGCAACGCACGGGTGATGACTAATGTGAAAACAACACATTCAACAGAGTTGTCACATTTTTATATAAACAAAAACTTGGCATCAGAGTCATTTGAATGATGCTGTATGAGTAATGTGTAATGTGCTTTTCTAAAAAAATGTATAAACTTTTTAAAAGCCAGATTGAATTAGTTCAGGCTTTTCTGACCTGCCAAAAATTCACGAGGGACATTTTTGAAACTTGAAACTTGAAATTGTCATAAAATTGGTCTACTTCCAGAGCAGTGATAATCATAATCAGTAGTGTACATCAATGAGAATATACTCTACCTTAACACACATGAATAATGTGAGCGGGAAGGTCGCTGTTATAAAGAGGAGGGATATGAGGACCAACAGCCAACCGACACATCCCAGTTTCCCTGAGTTTTTATCTGTAGAGAGAGAGAGAAAAACACTTTACAAGCTTGTATAACATATTTTCCATGGCATCTAAATCCAGACCAAAGATTGTTTTGGTCATTTTGTTCAGGACAGTACCTTTTATCCAAGGAGACACAAAACATTTATGCAACCAAGCAGTGAGATGTAGTCACTACAGATGACTACACTACAATGTCGTGGAACCACACTTCTCATTTGTCACTAATGATGTAATTAATATCTGAGGGAAGTCACGTTACTTCACATCCACCTGAGTCACAGGGTGTTGTGTAAAGCTGCTATTGATGCACCATACTTACAGTGTGATGGAGTTCGCTCCCTCAGTTACAGAGGGGATATTACAGGAAAGATACAAAGTCTGAGAGTGAAAAATGTGTTGGTTATTATTTTTATTAGTTGATAAATCCCTTATTAAAATGTCAAATAAAACAGTAGCTGGAAAAAAACAATCATATTCTGTATCCAAATTTCCTAATTTTGCACAGAATATGACAAACTATAGAATATTATATATTGCGTTTCAATCCCCACAAAAAAATGTAAAAAAAATAAATATTCATCCCAAATATTCATCCCAATTCCAGGGCTGAATCAGGGCTGATTCGGCAAGGGGCTGCTGAGCAATACTGCCAGCCAATCAGTGTAATTGATCATTTTATCAGTGCTATTGTTTTGTTCAGTTGATTCAGCTACTTTCTTGTTTATACCCTTGTGTTGTATATATAACCATCTCCTTCCCTACCAGCTTACACCATGTTTTGTAGTGCTGTAACTTTGTATCATTGTGTAAAATTAAAAATAAAAAAGATATACAATAATAATAAACATTGTAGGCAATAAACAAAATGCTTTATACATAATCAAACATAGTTTTGTGTCAAATTATTCTATAATCTCTGTTTAACTTTCTGATTAACAGGGGCATGCCTAGAGTTCCCGGGTCCCGACAAAAAGCATGCATGGAGCCCTTTAACAAAATGTGTTATCCCTGGCTTGTTCATGCTGAATAATTCCCCCTCAGCAAGTTGTTAAAAAAAACATTCTTCATCTAATTAGAGTCAAACACTCACTTTTTAAAAGACCATTAAAAGTATTTACCTTCGACATTCTCCCCGGCGATCGGAAGTTTGCCCAGTGTAACCATCTCGGCCGTGCTGGACGTTGTTGAGATCATTAGTGAGGTTGTTGTCGGCGTGATGGAGCGAGTGAAGCAGTGCAGCACTTGTTTACCTGTTTGTTCTCCCTGTAGGGTGTTGCCTGGCCCACACACACACACACAAACTCATACTCCTTACTTGGTGTGAGGCTCTTGGTGTGACACCACAGGTAACATGAACCACAGGCTCTAATCAGCCTCCATGTGACCCCTGTATTGGTCAGCTTAGAGTTCAGCGCTTGTGCTTTTCCATTACACTCTTACATTCACGCCCAGGAGTCTGACACCTGTCGAGTGCAGGTTATGAATAAACAATAGGTGGCATCCAAGTCATGAAACATGAGACCTGGTGCAGGTACGAGGAGCTGTAATCATGCTGATGTCTCTCCTCCCTTATAATGGAAATGTATCCACAATTTAAAGAAAATCCTAACGAAAATATGCGTAATCTAGTTTGTATTTAATAATAGTGTTGGGTAACTGATAGTAATGTAGATACAGAATTACAGAATGTAATACAGCCAGACTACACATTAAAAAGCGACTAAGTTCTCTAATATGAAGCTGTACAGTACAGTACAGTACAGTGTGTATGAGCTGTGGAGTCATAACAACCGACATGTGGGCTGCTTGTTACCATCATTTCTCAGTAAGGTCCTTTTAATTGACTATCACATGATACTTGGAGAGTCAGCTGACTACAGTACACTACACAATGAGTGCATGTGAATCCAGGTGCTGTTGTTCACAACACTACACACAACAGGCCTTTTTGTAATATAACTTTTATCATAGAATTTTATGAGTTTGAAAAGCAACCATGATCATTTAGTTAGTTCCAGGATTTAGGACACTATGTGTGTGTACTCAGGCCAAATCTGTTTTATATTTCATCATGCAAGACTGCTCAGAATTTCCTAGCAGTTGCAATTTTTTTCAAAATGAATCCCTAAAAAAAGAAACATTCACTTCCCCCTAGTTTTCCTATTAAGTTTTGCTGTTACGAAACTCCATTACGTGGTGTTACAAACATTTTTCTTCTGTTATTCCAGACTTTAAACTACAATTTGTATTATATATTTTATAATCAGCAAAAATATACTTTGATTTAGTTTTGAACAGATTTGAACGAAATTAATTATTTTCTTCTGCTGAAAGAGGCCACTAGTTTAGTGCGACGAGGACCCTCTTTTGGTAAGGCAGGCAGCTCTTTTCAACTTACATAAAATGGAGGAAAAAAGAAAAAAGAAAATGCTGAAGAGGTTGTAATTGCACTTGTTTAAAAAAAATGTGATTGCTACTCAGATTGGTACAACTTTACTTTGTTTCGTCCAATTTTCAACAGTTTTTTATATGAATTTATAGTTTATCCAAAAAACAAATATTTTTGTGAACGCTAACTGAGAAATGTGTGGCGAGGTGCAACCCCAGGCATCAGCAATCATGCTGAAACATATTCACAGGTAAAGTATTACACTTACGGACTTATGGCTGTTAATATTAAAAGTGTATTTTATTCCACTGTGCACAGTACAACATGTACAAGATATTTGAATACAGCCAAAACAGCAAAAACACCATTTGCAGAACATTTGCAGAACCTTTCAAATCCCATCTAATCAAACACAAACATTGTTTTAGTCATCACATTTTAAGAAGAAGAGGCAGTGTTTCGGCACAACACTTTCTTCAAGTGTAAAGATCCTCCACATTAGTAGCCAGCTGTATCCATCATAAACTTGCGACTGAGCTCATAAGCCAGGAAGAGGGCTCCGTTGGCAGGGAAGGTGCGTATCATGGTAGGAGTCAGGCCCGAGTACAGAGCTGTGAACCCTGTGGGACAAGAGAGAGTAGAGCAGCCACCCAGGTCATTCCCCACGAATGAGTCAAGGGACAAGCTCGGGCCAGTTACTAACGAGATGCATCTACAGTGTCACAGTCACAGTCAGGCCGGCAGTGGTGCATTCAGAGCTTTTCAAAGTCTAAAAACATCAGCTCCCACATTAACACACTGCTCAGGTTTTATGACAATAGGAGGCTTGGACTGCACCTCGGTCAATAAAAAAAAAAAAAAATACTTTGCACTTGGTTGGCTTATTTGAAGCTAATGGTTGAATTTGTATTCTATTGTTTCTCCTTGTTGCACTTACTTTGGTTTGGCTTATTTGAAGCTATTGTTCTACACTTTCTACATGATTATACCTATTTGAAGCTTCTGTACTTGCAAGATTCTCGTTGTTTAGAGTCGTATCCTCATGATTGTTTACACTTATTGTAAATGGCTTTGGACAAAAGCGTCAGCAAAATGAACTGTAATGTAATGTAATGTAATGTGGAATGTAAAGGTTTGCCTCTACTCGGGTTTACATTACAGAAGGTCACATTAAAATTCTGACAGTTGATTGTAGTTCCCTCCCAAGCCCAATCAGTGTGATTGGTATGGGTAGCTTAATTTGTGTCACGTCAACAAAAATTACAGTGTCAAGCTTTGCCTTTTTTTTTTTTATTCATCAGCTAATAAATGTATAACTGAATGTAAAGAAAGTATACTGTATTAGACCTGTTCCATACACCCTGGGGCCAAGTTATTCTGTATATGTTGTTGTATGTTGTATGTTGAGTTAATGGTTCAGGTGAAACAGCGTTGCAATTTTTGATGCGAGTGAATCAACCTCAACATCTTCCCGAAATGGTTAGCACATAAATGTAGCGACTGGCTCGAGTAAAGCAAAGTCTTGAAAGCGTTTGTCAAACTCTGACACAATTGTCCCAATCTGCTCTGTGTAACGCGCACTGTCAAGTTGCGCACAAGCCTTCCTTTGCGTCTCCAGCTGTATTATGCAGTGATAATTGAGGAAGTCGGGGAAAGCATCGTCCTCCCTGCACTTGGCAATAAATCCATTCGAGCGGCCAACCATTGCGGGCGCACCGTCCGTAGTGATTGACACCAATTTGCACAGAGGGAGCTGGGTCTTCTCGATGAAGTTTTTGAAAGACTGAAAAATGTCATCTCCCCGCGTGTGTTCTTTCATGGGCAGTATTGTTAACATCTCCTCTTTTGCAGCCATATCTGTAAACACCATCCGAATATAAATGCACAACTGAGCTGCATCACTTGCGTCTGTAGACTCGTCCAATTGCAGTGAGAAACAATCGCAGTCCGCGATGTCCTTCTGAAGCTGCTGTGTCAAATCCTCGGCCATGACTTCACAGCGCCGTGTAACTTCTTGATAGCTGGAGAGCTTTGATTGAAGATAATATTTCATTATTAATTATTGCTTTGCTCTTATTTTGCTGGACAACTTTTATCCTATACATACTAATATTCATATATGACTACTTGCTACACACTGGTGTTTTCGTTGTTTTTTTCATGTCTAATAAGTCTGATTTATTATTTATCTCTTGCAGGGCCTATTCAGGTCATTTGAATAATTCAGAATAATGTTGTCTCATTACGCACATTGACTGGCACCATGAGACAGTACACCCATAAACAAATACAGTCCATGTAAATCTTCTTTATTATTTCCAGATGCCAGTCACTCCCATCCTATCTCTCTGTGTCAAACATGACACACACACAAACAACTGTCTGAAAGGGTTCCTTCTGTCGCTAAAGTGAGGAAAGTGAATTTGGATATCATGGTGGCTGTAATATCACAATTTCTTACTGTATGTTAAGGTACTTTTTTCCCAGATGTATAGGAGGTTAGAAAACATACCACATCACAGGAAATATTGTTGAATCCTTCTCTTCTCCTATTAAGGTACAAAGTGTGTCTCTTTAGAGGTTGTTTCTGATTTGAATGTCTCGAGCAGAGAAAAAGTGTGTGTGTTTGAGTCAGCACTGTTCTCTACCGAACCCAGGTTGTTCACAAAAGTCCAAAATGTGCCATTGGAACTGCAACAAATCTGGGTGTGACACTGGACGACAAACTGTCCTTCACTGCCAACATCGTTGCAACAGTCCACCCCTGCAGATACTCTTTACAACATCAGGAGGATGCGTCCCCTTCTGACCCAGAAGGCGACACGGGTTCTGGTCCTGGCTCTTGACATCTCATGCCTTGACTACTGCAGCTCCCTCCTGGCTGTACTCCCTACATGTGCCATGCGACCTCTACAGCTCATCCAGAATGCAGCAGCCCGACTGGTCTTTAACCTCCCCAAGTTCTCCCACACTACACCGCTCCTCCGCTCCCTTCACTGGTTAGCAGTGGCTGCCCGAATCGGCTTCAAGACACTGGTGCTGGCTCACCATACTCGCTCACTTCGCTCTGCATTAGCCAATCAGCTTGCGACTCCCTCACTGTGAGTGGGACCCAGATAGCCATCAACAAAAACCCGTCTGTTTGCGGCCCTGGCTCCATTGATATCAGGTCAGCAGAAGGTCTTTACATCTTCCGTCGCAGACTGAAAATCCATGTTTCAACTGCACCTTGGCCAATAATAAATAAATAACATTTTAATTTCTGTATGTAGCACTTAAAATGGTTTGGGCATTTTGAAGCTAAGGTACTTGCAACATTCTTGCTGTTCACGGTTTGTTTGCACTTATTGTAAGTCGCTTTGGACAGAAGCTTCAGCTAAATGTAATGTCATTTAATGTAATATAGTTGCTGTCCTTTAAACTATCATTATATGGCAATGTGAAGTAAACCAGTCAACTGCGCTCCCCTGTTGTCACAAATATGGTTCTGGAAGTAGAAACTTTAGAGATATTTGAGAAGACAACAAGAGGAAAAAATATTATTTCTAAAATGGGAAAATTCAAGAACTCGGAGGATTTCAATTTTAAAATGTACATTCAAATCTTACCCTCAGATCGTATAATACCCATGAAGGTCTTCATGAAGCCCTCTTGCTTCCCAGCTAAAGAGTACACCTGGATCCTGGACTTAACACAGTCGATGGGATAGACCGTCAACCACAGACAAGCTCCCCCAAATCCACCGCTGAACATGAGCGGAAGAATACCTGCAAAGACCAACATTATTTTAGTTGGAGCAGATCACTCATTCATCATAAACTGCAAAAAATAAACCAAAAAAACTCATGAAATATAAATGGAGAATAGTATCCATACCTATACTTTCCTTGTCCGTGCCCATGTACTGCGCAAATTTAGACCGACACAGTTCATAGGCCCCAAAAAAGCAGAAGTACCCTGGTATCTCCCTCGCTAAGGTGGATGTCAGGCCTTGGTAGAAACCCAGGGGGCCGTTTGTCTTCAACACTGTCTTCACTACTGTCCACACTGTGCTGGAGTCACAACACAAAACACAGTCAACAATGTATAAACTGAGACTAAAGATGTTCCGCTTATTACGAGGTGTCTTTTTGGTCACACTGACCTTTTCTGTCCACGTGCGATCTTGCCAGATGCTTCCATTTCGTGCATGGCCTGCAGGCGACATTTCACCAGCTCGGTGGGGCATAATGCCATGGAGGAGAATATGGATGCTAAAGACCCTGCAGATGCCTTCTGAATATCACTGATGAGCAATGAAAAGGAGTACAATAGAAGTAATTACCAATAATGGATTTGAAGTGTGTGTACAGGAAGACTACCTCCCTGTAAGAATTACTCATTTTCATATAAAAACATAAATCTCTTCCTAACGTTACTGTTGTAGTCTGCTGACACACAGTTGCCCTGTAGTGCACTAGATGTAAAAGCCTCCTATGAATGTACCCAATATGAATAAAGTGTTGCTAAATTTGAGTCATTCCCATCTAATATGTTAACATCCAGTTACAATAAAGATGTTGTTCCTCATCACATTTTATTGAATTTTCTCGTGCTGCTCACTAATCAGTTTGACATGGAAAAGTTGAGTCACAGCAATCTAAAATATTTAACTTGTTATGATGGTTTACAGTATTTAACAACATTAATTAGGTTTAAAGGTTAATTGTTGACATTACAAATAATATAACAGTACAACTCCTATGAGTTTTATTTAAGGGTGCAACTAAGGATTCATTTTGTGAGAGATTTATCTCTCAATTATCATTCACTAGTGCATGCAGAAACACATTACTGCTCAGGGTGTGGCTAGAGGAAGCATTGAGTCATGGAGGTCATGGAATGTCATTGTGCAGAAAAAAAAAATTATGACCAAGGAAATTCTAAGAAGTCGCACTGAAGCTCTGGAAAGTAGGCCAAAGAACTACAATCCTGGATCATATTAATATGTGTTACGTCGTACTACATTGATATGTTAAAATGTTATGGAGTTATGGAGCTTATTATGGATACACGCATAAATACACTGAAATGTCAAACCTGAGATGGGCCCCTTTATCCATCCTGGACACAAAGCGTATCACATTCTGGCAGAGACCATAACTCAAGAAGAGCACAGCGTTCTCACTGATGTTGGCTATGAGGGCCGGGGTCGCGCCTCTGTAGAGACCACGGAGGCCCACCTGCCTGAAGGTGGATGTGAAGCAGTGGATGAAGCCGCGGTACATGGTGGGGAACGTCTGCATCTTTACCTTTGTGGTGTCAAAGGGCTGACCGCTCAGCACACAAGCTGTACCACCTGAGGAAGGATTTCAAGAGGCGCATTATTGAGATTTAACAAGAGAGACACAACTGATGTCATGATTTAACAGAGCCCCCAACTATGTATGTACACATACAGTATAGTGCACAGTCCCATCGTGGTGGAGAGTTTGCCTTCAGAAATGCAGCCAGACAAGATATAGATGTAGAGGGGGGGGGTGCTATGCGTCATCCTTAAACAATTTTTCAATAAAGAATCTATCTAGTGTGTGTTTCAATTGTTGTCTTGAGCATACCATCATCTAAATAGTGTTTCAGTACTACTCTAATAATATTCTAAATGAAAATAAATATACCAGAGAAAATAAAAAAGCAAGTAAATGCGTGTATAATTTGTATAGTATTTGTCATAGACAGAGAGGAGACAGTGGAGGTAACACAGTAGAAACCCAGGGGACAAAAAACATGTTTTAAGAGGGACTTTACTTTTTCAAGTCATTAAAGATCCGAGGTCTACACAGACTGACTGACAGACAGACAGACAGACAGACAGAGAGATAGCACGTCGGATATTACAGTAGTTAACTCACCTACTGCTCCAGCTGAGAAATCGATGATTGCCTGGATTATGGGATGTGGAGCCATGATGATTCACTGGATTCTGTGTTATCTGGACATTTGAAGCTATCATTATTCGTGGCATCATCTCTTCAACACAAATACAAAACTGGATGTCCTGTTAAAATTTAGCACAGATCTGTTAAGTTATAAAACTACCATAAGGAACAATAAAGACACAATAGACTTGGTATTGAAGACTACAGACACAAGGCAGGAAAATGAAATACTTACAGTATTATTTAGTATATAGGACACAGTTTCGATTCACCCGTGTCTTTCCCTCACAAACAGCAACTCTGGAAACATATATTGCACTACAGGCTGCCAGCGCGTTGCCCTAAGATAAGATCTTGTGGCAAACACGAAACACAGATTGCATTTTATTTCAGGAATTCCCAGGTTTTCTATATCTTACGTATCTTACTGTACTTCCGCTTTCTTAGCAACAGCCTGTGAACTCGTCTGTATCTCAGACTGTCTTGACACTGTAGCTGTTGCATATCTTAACATTTTATTTGATAGATGATAAATTACAGAACAGATTAGCAAATAAATAAAAGTAACACTGGTAAAAAAATATATAAAATATATAACAAAAATAAAAACATGTATTTTGGTGAGGTGTTCACGCTGTATAAACAGATCTACATGCGGAAGAGATGTGATGGTGGCTGTGTCTGGTTGTAATATCTCATAATAGCCACAAGATGTCAATAAAGCCCATAGTTGGCTGAGGATACCCGAACAGTTTCTAGCCCAACAAACAGTTCACCTACAGCTCCACCTACACTATTTCCCCCCATCTTTCAAAACATTTTTTTTAAACATATTTTCTTTAAAAAAAAAAAAAACACGTCTGTATGTTTTGGTATTTATCTGTTGTACAGAGTTGTCATTATCAGTATATAGTTTTTTAATTTCCCTATTCATCTCTGTAGTGCCCCTAGTTTTGAAATTTTTTTTATTTCATTTGGTATTTGTTTTTAGGGTTTTCAAACACTTGGTAAACTCTACTTCAGATGACTATACACTGTGATTATCGGCTGTTAGCAGAAGCAGAAAGAATGAAAACAAGGACAATTTTTTTATTCCAACTCTTTCGATGCCATTCATTGGCGCTCTCCTGGTGTCAATCAAATGTGGGCGGTGTCCGCTGATACTTCCAGTAAGTCCTCACATGCTGTACAACGCAGAGAGTCAACAGGCTGTACGGGGCGCAGACGGAACATCACTACGACTGGATAACAAAAACAAAGCAGCGAGTCAACACACTGTGGACACACAGACAACTTTTTTTTTTCCACAGGAAAATCGTCTTTAGAAACATACTTTTTTTTTAATTATAGTTAACATAGATTTTTACCGGCTTGGGATGTGACATTCAGTGTAGACTTTGCGCCCAGGCGGAGCACTATTTTCCCGGACAGATTTGTCTTGTATTCGCTCACATTTTAAAGGCAAAGTTGCGACTTTTGAGTGGCGACAAGTTCGTCACATTTACATGACATTGTAACACTTGGCTCCGTCACCTCTCGACCATGGCGGAAGCGGCCCAGCAGCCACACCTGGTGGAAATCGACCCGGATTTTGAGCCCCTGTCGCGGCCCCGGTCGTGCACTTGGCCTTTGCCCCGGCCGGAGTTCATCAACCCGGGCGACTCCAATACGTCCTCGCCGGTGCCGTCTGTGAAGCAGGAGCCCACCGGTAACGACTTCATCAACAACCTCAGCCTGCTGGAGGAGACCGAGGACTTCACGGAGCAGAAGCCTGTCATCCTGTGCACCGATTTCCAGTGTCAGGAGAACTGCGTCCACCAGCAACCTCCACAGCAGCTACACCAGCAACAGCATCAGCAGCAGCAGCAGCAGCACCCAAACCCGCAACTCCCGCATCAACAGCAGCAGCAGCAGCAGCAGGTGCCTCTGCTCTCCTCCCCGGTCGGCTCATCGTCTTCGGCGGCCGCGGCCGCAGCTGCCGCCGCTGCCCAGAGGAAGAGCAGCTCCTCCCGGCGAAACGCATGGGGGAATATGTCATATGCAGACCTCATAACCAAAGCTATCGAAAGTTCTCCTGAGAACCGACTAACTTTGTCTCAGATTTACGACTGGATGGTGAAGAGTGTGCCTTATTTCAAGGACAAAGGAGACAGCAACAGCTCTGCAGGCTGGAAGGTAGGTTTGTTTCTTTTTTGGGGTGGGGGGTACATTTATCCAGGAGATACAGTGTGCGTAAGTGTGTGTGGTGGGAGTTTACAGCATGACTAGCTTATGGCTGCTGCTTATGCCCAATAAAGCAGTTCTCGTACAACGTTTTCCAGTGGGGCGTTTGTCTATCTGTGGTACTTCACTGTGGGTTCACATGGACTTGATTGTGCTTTATGCTATGTTTTTTGTTTTTTTTATATCCTGTGGTATCACTGTAATATCCCTCCAGGGATTTCGGGATTTTTTTTTTGTGGCTTTTAATGATCTATTGTGACTATATAATGCTTTTTGATCCGAGTTCTTTATTGTTTATCTCCATCATCTATGGTTGTCACTGTTACATCTCCTGCAGGCCTAATATTTGCAAAGGGTCTTTATTTCCCCCCCACAACTGTTTTATTGACAAAAAAGCATTCATGAAGAGTTAAGTATCTGTAAAGTTGTTAATCATTTGCTCCCAGTCATGATCTTATGAAACCATGCCCCCCCCCCCCCCCCCCCCCTTCATTGTCATCCATCCACTTCGTGGCAATTTAGTAAACTAGCCAATTGCTACCATGACCTGCAACAGTCATCTGACTTCTCCTTGCAGTATGTCATTTATATGAGTCTGCTGACTCAACAGGGTTTTTCTTTCTCCCCTCTTTGCCTTATTGCTTCCCTCATGTGCTTTTCAAAATGCTGTGAGTTCTGTCTTGGTGTTTGAGAGAGCTCTCGTATCACTGCTGTTACTTGAAAATTTACATATTTTAAGGCTAAATCCCAGTTTTCTATATTGGAGTGTGTGCCTTGAATGAAGCTGTGTTTGGACGTCTATGTCGTAAGGAGATACCAGAAGCATTCATGTGTTCTGGTAAAGGTCCAAAACGTTACACAAGAGGGGACTTAACATTTCTGATGTGGTGTGGCAGGCCCTCCCACTGAACACTATTGAAGGGTGTAAACCTCCCTTTGGAGACGCATAGTTTTAGTGGTGCCTGACAATACATTGATGACAGTCTATTCTCCCAGCAGGAAATCATATTGAGCCTGTAGTCACACATTGAGAGATTTATTACGGCTTCCCTCTGTTATAGGCTGTCTGGGTTGCAGATGACATTTAAAGCCGTTTTGGTGGAGTTTTTGTCTTCCCCTGTCAGAGCAGGCTCCCATGTTTGAGTCATGTGCTGAGAGGTGACACATTTGTGTCACGCACGAATGCCAGTAAGAATTATTATTGATATAATTTTTTTATTGAATCACATTAACGGATACAAAGAATTCTAATAATTCAGTCAGCTTTCATATTTTGCCATGCACTGGTTTTGCTTTGTAAACCATTTAAAAATAAAAAAAAGAAAGTTGACTGTGCACAAATGCAACGCCCTGCTCCGTATTCATCCATTTGACCACAGTGTTTACAAAAAGCACAAAACTCGTGTTGAGCTGTCAAACAAAGTCCTGTCAGTGAAATGATATGAGAGTGGAAAAACCCCTTCAGTGTGGTGAAATACACACAATAAACAAAGCAGGCACTGGGATGATATGTTGCTAGGGTGGTGATATTGTCCAAGTAGGTTTGGTCCTTTTAGGAAAAGCAACGTTTTCCTTCATTAATCATCATATACATTGGTACTTTAAAAGCGTGTGTGTGCGTGCGTGTGTGTGTGTGTGTGTGTGTGTGTTCCTGACCTTAGGCTACATTTCAGACTAAAGACCAGTTCATTTGGAGACAGCTTGTCTAATTTTTCTAATGGGAAAAATCAGATTTTTGGGTTAGGGTTTAGAGTTAGGTAAGAGTCAGGCAATCTTTATCCTAAGATGTAGCTCGAGGTACACAGGCACAGGTAAAATAATATAACACTCATCATGATATGATTTATCATATTGTTTCTTTGTACAACAATATAATATTTGCTGAGATCACAAAGTCTATATGATATGAGGCGCTATCACTTACATTTATATCAACTCACAAAAATCAACTACAATATGCTTTCACGTTTTTATTACTGGGCTCTGTAGGAAGGTGGTGCGCTTGGATGGAAATGGTAAAATAGACGTGCCATGGGAATTTCTAAATAAGGGCGTATCCTAAAGATGATTATGTTTATCAATGTTTTATCTTTGCATCAATGGTGTTGGATTGGAAGGGATTGTATCGATATATCGACCCAGTTTAATGGATTGCTATAAACAATTTAAAGTAATTTAAGAGGTTAGGGTTTATACTTGTTGTTAATTTGTAAAACAAAACAAGTAGGGATGCATTAATGTGGGAATACATCTATGAGGACCTGGATAATTATCAGTAAGTTTGTGGAAGCTAATGGAGAACTGAATACAGAATCTAATGGCAGTGTGTAGTGAGGTGACAGCTCAAACACCTACAGAGTGTTAGTCAAGTACAGTCTGGGGTTGCGGCTTTCAAGTCATCTTTCAAAGATGGGTCCATCTTTCCCATGATTCTTTTTTTTTTTACTTTAAAAGGATTTAATAACCATTTTTTTTTATTAGAAAAGAGACCTGTCACTTGGCCACAGGAGAAGCAGCATCTCAATGAGCGTGAAACACGGCTGTTGTCAACACTTTCTCAGTATTACTCACTGGTTACTGTTTATTTAGGAATGTATTATATAGCAGGGTGTAGTTATTGCGTACAATAGTAGCTCTTTACATTTTGCAAAACATGCAACTGAGTCAAACACTGTGAACATGTCTGTGTGTCTTCATTCATGTACCTAAATCAACAGTGAAGTTTCTCAGTGCTGCTCCATCCATTTGACAGTTATTGTGCGATCGGTGGCTTGGAGAGGGGCGCTCAGCCACCGCCTGGGCTTGCTGCTTATCCTGCCATGTTGGGGGTGTAGACTGAGTAATACTGTGGGAAAGCAAAGTGCCATTCACTGCTGCGAGGGGAGTTATTCATAGAGCTCCCCTCGGTTCCACACAGGGGGGATATCACACATTGTCTCTTCAGAGCGAGTTACTTATGAGCCGGGGCCAGAGAGGAGCTGAGGAAAGATGATAATGTAGAATGGTAATTTTATGGCCAGCCATGTGTTTTTTGTTGTGTTGTTTCTTCTCCAATGGCCTTTTGAATTTCCAGACAGTTTAATTAATTAATCAGTATTAAACTCCTTGATTCTTTCCATTTAAAATTTGAGGAAATCTGTATATTTTTTGACGTAAGTATAGCTTTTTCATTTCCGACTGCCCTGTGATATTCGGTCTCGACTGAAGTGACATGTCTTATTGGAAACATGAAAATACGTCAACTGTGTGCAGACCTCACCTCGGACTCTACATCTTCAAACAAAAGAACTCAAAACAGTTAACAAGCAACCTTTGATTTTAATTCACGAGACTGAGAAATACACCTGTGCTGTAGTTTGTGGAAGTATTTGGGGAATTCATTGGTGTTAAGTCATAAGCGAAGTTTGTGGTGACTTCAGAAGTCACAACACAAATGCTTTCTAGGCATCAACAAATGTTCAACAGCCTCCTCAAACGTCGATGGTAATTCACTTTAGGTTCAGTCTTTTTAAAGATAACCAGGGATCATTTGTCCATGTGACTGATCACTCTGAACAGATGGGTCTCTTTCTCCTGAAGGGAACAGTTGAAGCACATGTCGTTTTCATTCGTCTATGATTAAGGCTGTCTGCTCTGTAATTGTTTGAGGCAGTCCTCCGCAGTCGGTCGTGTCTGAACTGAGTCATGACAGCCTCCACACTTCTCAGGCCGTCTGCGACAGTGTGAATTTCGTGGACAGTTGTGCCAGGTGGGACCAGCTTGGAGAAGCTCTCCGAGTGGACTGGACACTGGCTCTGGCACAGGACGCCATCCAACAGGAAGAAGAACAGATGGCACAAATGATGTATTACCAAACCTAGCTGCAGAGCTGGTTAATAATTGTTTGTCATAAAATATTATTAACGTGTATAGTTAAATTATTACAAACAGTGTACACACACAAGTTGCACACATGCATTGTTACAGTACCCTATATAGAGTATGCACACATCCTCGCCTACCTGCCAAAAATCAGTTCTTTCTTGTATTTCTCTACTATACGTATGTCACCACAGGATAAATATTTGGTTTCAGCCAGTGGAGCTGGATGGCTCAGGTGATCTTTGATGTCAGTATCAAGATCAATTTGGTCGTAGGTTTTCTCTGTACACGGTGCTCTCTTGACCTGAAATTCCTCAACCTATGCTGGTAAACACTCCCACGGGTCTCAAAACAAACTGTGCCGGAGCAGACATACACGTAGGTCTGAGCAGATTGTACAGCAAGTGACACTAGGGTCATTACCGTGTAAACGCACCCAGTGACTCCAATCCCTCTCAGTCTTACAGTAAACACTGCAGGTATCACCGACGAGGTCAGGATTCGAGTGTGTGTGTGGAATACAGGACAGGCATCTGTAATTTGACTGGATAACCAAGTCATGGATCTGACTGGTGATTGGTGATTGGTATCCAGAATGAAAATTGAGCTGTATTAATATTTGTGATTTGACAAAAGCAAACAATCTTGATACGGATCCCTTAGATTTGTTGATGTATACTAAGCAGGACATCTCACAAAAATCAAGAGAATACTCAAGCTTGAACTATAACAAGATTTTGAGTATACATAAAATGACCCAATACAGATGAATTCTTGTATGATGGCATCAAAGGGAGTGCCTTATTGGTATCAATGGTGTAGCACTATTTTTAGATTGCTTTTGTCTTGCTGTATATTTGCCCAGCCCCACCTAAACATCACATTGAAGGCAATTCTTTAAAGTTTAATTGATTGATAGCTAAGTCTTTGAGTCACATTGTACCCGTGTTTTGTTTTAGTATCTTACATTTTAGATGGTGTAACTTTCCTGCCAGATTGTTCTTGTTCTCCATACATGCAGATGTGTGTTTTATTGCTGTGTGTTATCTAAAATGTCTTCCCCATTAATCTTAAGAATACGGTTTAAAGAAATACAGGAGCTAAGAATTAGGGCGTTTTAATCCTGAGTGATCACAAAGCTGGTTGCACTTTATCACCAATCACAAACTGCGTGTCACTCTGTGTCTGAGTGTGTATTACTAGGACAGGGAGCTGGAAAGAACAGCAGTCCTCCTGTTTCTACTGGTCCAACACACACACGTCTCACCCCCCTGAGGGAGTCGAGGAGGCCGACCTTGGCATTGCCCCAAGACATGAGGGGCAGCTGTGTTTCTCAGGCAAAGAGCTGGAGGAGCTCTCCTCACCCTCCTCCCCATTTCCTGCCTGCACCGCCTGCCTCTCCATTCCTGGTTTTCTGCCTCTGCACAAAGCAGGGCACACTTAGTGTTGTGAAGAGCCCCCCCCCCCCCCCCTCGGTCAAACCCCAAGGAGCTAACCACTTACTGTCTTCCGAGAAAAAATTAGGAGATAAAGACAACGAAAGAGAGAGAGAGCAGGAGAGACCCAGAATGCTCTAAGTTCAGACTGGGTGACACTTGTTAGGAGTTGCATAACACGACATTTACTGGAATCAGGGAGCCGCAGGCCAAAGTCTGGTGCCACTGGTTAGTCAGCGGAACTGTGAGGCACTGTGTGAGAGATATGTGGGACGCTAGTCTCCTGTGTGAGTGTTTGTGTGTGTGTGTGCGCACATAACCTGGGCCTCATAATTAAAGCCTTGCTGCTGGCAGATGCACAGACACGATGGCAGACAGACAGACAGGCCGATACAGGGAACATTCCTGCACAGGCTTTTATATCTTTTTTTAATGTAGCGTGATATTCTGACTTTCCTTCTCTCTCCAGCTGATTTTAATCCGATATCTCCTTACAACTGTAACTACTGTCGTTCACATGTGATCGAGCCTGAGGCCGAGCGGTTGGGAGGCGGGGTTAAAGGAAACGCCTGTGTGCTTGCTCTATGGGCGCATGGACGCAGAACACCTGAGTAATTTTATATTCGGAAGTCAAACTTTTTTACCTTCATGCGCCAATTAGCAACTGTCATAGGAATAAACGGGGCCCCGCCTCCAATGCTGTATCCAGTTCTGTTTAGACATCCATGACCACGGATGTTAAAAAGCAGCTGTGAGTATTGATGAACTCTCTGTGTAAAATGTCCTGGTAGATACTAGGAGTTGATCAATTGTTGAGTTTATATCATTTCAAAAAAGAGTGGAAATGCCCATTAGAAGTTCCAGAAACCCAAAAAGTATTTAATTTGTAATGATACAAAACTAAATAATTTCTCAAATTTAAGAAGAACCAGTGATGATTGTCTATTTTCTTTTTGATAATTAACTTAAATTAACAAAATGTTCTGCTGATGAAGTTACAGTTTAACTGCCTGGTTCAGCATTAGTACATACACGTGTTAAGCTTTTTGTTTTGGCTCAGCACGGTATAAAAAAAATGTGATGTAGAAGAGTCAAAAATGTTGTCATGGTCAACGTGATGTAACTGTGCCTATCCACACTGATTTGATTGGGCAACAGTGTGAAACTAATAGCTCCACAGATTATTTCACAACCTCATGTTGTCCTGCTGCCCGTTCCACATGTGTTTACCTCGCAGCCGCAGCGTTAGTACTCTCTGTCTGTGCCTGTCTCTCATTCCCTCTACCAAGAAACATTTTAGAATATTAATGACTTAAACCTCAATAGACCAAAATAAAAAAAAGAGTTAAGAAGGTCAGTGTGGTGCAGCTGTGATATCGTATTATGTTTATGTCTGCGTGTGTGTGGTACACGTGTGTTTTGTTTATGGATCTAGCCATTCTGTAGCTATGAAGTCACTCAAATTCGACCTCAAAGGAGTATTGACAATTGATTCCATGTGCCGGCGCTGTCTGGGTCATTGTTTCACAGTAAACCTTCAACAGCATGGTCCAGAATAACACGAGAGGAAGCCATCGGGCAACAACAGAAGCTGTGAGACACATACCACACGCGGGATCATGTCTGTCTGTCTGGTTGTCTGTCTGAGTTGACGAGGCTTTGCAAGTTCAGATTCTGATAGGTCATTGCTCTGCTTGCCATACTATAGCAAACACAAGGATGGTCTTCACTCAATGGCCCCAGGACATGCAGAACCTATGTAACATGCAAATAAGTTTAACTTTAAAGTTGCAATAATTGTGGTTCCTGTTGCTCCACGGAACAAAACAGCCGCTTTATATTGCAGGGGGTTGATATGCTTTTTGATGTTCCAGATGGTCTGTCACACAGAACTCAGTCAAGGTTTTTCCTGCAGATGAAGAAACTTTCTGGCTGCACCAATCTGAGCAACCAATGATCATTTTTAGACAGCTGAAACAAAAACATCTTTCTTAATACATTTTATGATTGTTAGAAATGCCGTGTAATGAGTTTCCACGCTTGTCATTGCAGAAAAACACAATTTGGTTCCATTATACAGCTGTTGAATTTGAATCCTTTGGAAATCTCTTATTGGATTTTTATTGCTATTTACATTATTCTACATTATTATTTGAATATTACATTGTACATTCAGAGCCTGAACTTGGAACCAAATCCAAAATGCAACCGATCAGATCGCAACACTATTTCCCTAAAACAGATGAAAGTTAAGTTAAACATACTTAATTTGAGAATGATCTATCAAAGCTGTATGTTTACTGAGCTGAGGAATAACTGTAACTATATTATAAGTTATACTTTCAACCTCAGTTAGGGACACAGCTGGTTCTACAGCTGGTAACTTCACGGTTAAAGAGCCTTTATCTCACTGGAAAGGACCCAGGAAAATCCCAGTAAAGTGCCCCTTTCATCTCAAATGTGGACACGGGTGTTTTCCACCCACCTCAGATACTGGCATCACACAACCGTGCAGCACTCCTGCCAGTGTTTTGTCAGTTCTTTCTCTGGCTGTGGACCAGAGTACAGATCATTCAGTGAGCATAGAGTCCAGTAACTGCACAGAGGGTGTAAGTGATCCACAGAAAAGATACCAGCAGAGAGCAGAGCCTCATTCAACAGGACAGAGGAAAGGTGCCCACGCAGGCTCTGGAGTAGGAATCAAAATTGAGTTGACATCCAGCGGCGTGGTCAGGTAAACAGTCATTGGGGATGAGTCAGACTGTTTTGTTTTCCTCAGTGCGGGTTTAGTAGTAGCAGGCGGAGAGCACGTGACCGTCTGTTTTGGCAGAGGGTTTGCCCAGGCATGGCAGTTTTTGTTTGTTTCACAGAATATGCTGTTGCTCTGTCTGCCACCACAACTTCTCATCAGTCAGAACTTTTGGAAAATTCTCCTGTGGGGTTAACAGGAAGAGCACAGCATTGTTTTACAGTGTAAAAAGAGGAACCTGTGTGTGGATTTTAGATAATTTCTCCATTCAAATGAGAAGTGAAAGCCCTCAGCACTTGTTCACGCATTAAAAATGTGGTGTCCTATCAATTTCTCATAGCTTCTGTGTGTGAACCGGCCACAGACAGTAGAGTAGAGTAGTAGTAGAGCAAAACTTTTACGGGACCGCTCACTGCTGAGGGCCCCAAACCACAGGCATTACCCAGACTCACATTGTTGTGCAATTCCCGCCCTAAAGCGATTATGCACGGTGCCTGTCAGACTGGCCGGGCATTATCACACAATCACACATGCATTCAGGCATGTGTGATTGTGTTCACATCCATGAACGCTCACAGGAGTTATGTAGCTGGCTGGCATGGGTGGAAATTTAAATGCACATTTTAATCAGTAGTGTCGTTATGACTGTGCGTCAGACAGCAGGTCCCCTGCTCCAGTTGTCACGGGAACTAATAGTTTGTTTTAAGGTCAAAGTGCGTAACAGTGTAACCGAACCGCCTTCAGTCTGCAATGTTTCTCTATTTTATCATCATGACTGATAGCTGGGACAGACAAAAATGTGGTTTTTCACATTATTTATGTTTTTCCGGGGTGCTGCTAAATATACAATGTACTGTACGCTGGCAGGGTGGCATCTTCAGTTCCATTCAGAGTTCCTGTGTTGGATTCCAGGAAATGCAGCAATGCCAGTCAGGAAGATTAGACATGTAGCCACATGTGGACTCGTTTTTCTCTCAATGAATCATTCATGTGCTGGCTGAAGTGATTGACAAGAGAGAAACCAAAGAAATGTTGACGACACTGGTGTTTTGTGTCGTCATGTCAGGAATCCCGAATCATTATTCTCATTGTTTAAAGACACTGTCATTTGGAATGTCATTCAGATTAATGACATGTAATAATTATTTTACAGATTTGTACCTAAAGGTGAGAAATATAAGAATAGTGCCATTTAATCATACATGTAATAAGCAAGTGATCCTTTGCCATCACTGTTACCTGTCCAGTATATAAGTTATGATACTTTTGTATGCCAGTACATAGCTGTCTGCCGTCATTGTATGCATCATCTCTTTTTCTAGAATCTATTACTTTTCTTTTCCTACACCTGCTGCGCTCCCATTTAAGAGATGGAAATTTAACCTTTGGAATCAGCACAAGGTATGCAGTACCAGTCACAGGGTGGTGATGGCACGAGTAAAGGAAGCAACACTGATTCTGTGGCTTCTTCCTCTTCCAGTGTGTCCTTCACTTTTTTTTTTAATTCTTCCGCTAACCTCCACTCAGAGCTGGGAAACAAAATGATTCAATGTTATTGCTTATCGTTTTAAATTCTCATAGTGAGATAATGTGGTTCACACTTGACATTATCAGCTCAATAATACTGTGTGACGTAAGTTAAATAGAGCCAGGGTAAATGCTGAAGTGAGGCTTTGGTTTACTCACGTATGGCTCCTGTCCTGACCTGTACTGGTGCCCGCTTGATAATAGTCCCTCTGACTGGGAAGCCAAGTCCAGGTCTTGCTGCCCTGGTTTAATGTCATACTTGCTATCCACTGTCCCTCATGACTGAGAAGTTGTTTTATTATATTCATTAGAGGAGATGTTGAATGTTGGGCTGTATTTCTGTAATCGTACATCTCAATCTACTATTCCAAATCAAAACACTAACAATCCATTTTCCCATTATTTTTCCATGACTACTGGGATCCCTGGACTCACAGTGGCACAATGCAGTTGTTCTTATGAAACTTTTATCTAGCATTGTTACACAGTTGCAATATATGAAATGTGTGTCATCTGATGGCGCTGGTGGAATAGTAACAAGGCTATAGAACAAAGACGCTGGTGATAATTTGAAAAAAAAAAAAAAAAAACAACGATACACGAGTGTTAAACAGAGCAATATGTTTATGTTAAACAAACTGTGTTTTGCATTTCATGATATCTTTTGAGATGAGGATGAATAATGGAGCCAAGTCTCAATGTAGTCCTCAGTTTCTGTTAAAACACTCGAATGAAGTCCCCCAGCACTTCTTCTGTGAGCTTTGCACATACAGTACATTTCTTTTGTGACGTATCATTGTTATTTCCTTTTTAATAATGAGCCCACGGAGGAATAAAATAAACTTTGTTTCGATAAAAGGACTATAATGGCTTCACTACGTCTCGTAAAGTTTCTTTTAAGTTGTTTTTTTTTGTGGCGGAGTATGAGTCATGCTAGTTTTAGAATTGGCAAACAGGTAAGTGCATTACAGCCCAACGTACAGACTCACAGACATCTTGCACATCTAAGGAGCGTTAAAAGCAAAGGAAAGAAAACTAGGAAGAAGTTTTTTCTTTTTTTTTTAACAAAATGTTTATTCATATATTTATGTACATTTGTATTATACACAGCTCTTTTATAAGGAAAAAAAAAGAAAAACAAAAAAGAAGATCTTTTCACAGTTTGGCAAACAGACAAAAAAATTATAAATCATGGCATCATGTGCATCCACATGGAGAGGAATTTCCGAATAGACTAAGGCCATATTAGTATCACTCTCCCATTTGGTAACATTATTGATAATATGTGCCCTATGCTAACGTGCAAGTGATGTCCTTGTTAAATTTTTTCCCGACATTTATGGAATAGCTTTTGCAAAAACCGTACGTATTCAAAGTGCGGGTGGTCGTTTTTCTTCTTTTTTACTGTTTTACTTTTTACAAACATTGTTGGCCTGTTTTAATGAAGAAAGTTATAAGTGCACTTATTTATGTCAGTGCTTTACAGTGTAATAACGCAACACAGAAAAGAAGTGTACCAACGAGAAATCCTCTCAGCTTTGTAGCTGAATTGAGATTTATTGTTGGAATCAACATCCAGCCATAGAAACAGCTTGGGGATATCCCCGGGTTTGCCAGGTTGAACTGGGGTAACGGGCGTTTAAATATAACCCCCCGAACACTCCCTCCCATGGTGGGCTCAGGCCTATGGACTCAGGCCGCCACACAGGCACCCAGCAGTGTTCCACACACTGCATCTTTATCCAGGCAGAGCAGGCAGCAGCCCAGCCCAGCCGCTCTGCTGATCAGAGGCAAAAAATATCCCCGCTCCACAGACACAGCTCTGTGCATTTACAGACTCACATTGTGTTGCACACAGCAACACATGCACATATTTCAGCATGGTAAGCTTAGCCAGCACAACCCGGTCCCTGTCTGTACACATGAGCTGTGTGCTGCTTAATTCTGAGTCAGGAAATCAGCGAGCACAAGAGAGAGCTCAGTATGTAAACAGAGGTTGCTGTTAACACGCTGCTGGGACATTATCTTAAAGTATATGTAGTAGTTATATATATTATACATAAACAACATAGCAATAATCTGAAGAGAAATACAAAATGTAATGTGAATCAATTACTCAGTCACTCGCTCACCAATGCAACATTTATGAGCTTTGCAGGTGATATAAGGGCAGTGCGAATAAACCAATATAACACCATAAGTTATTTTTTTTCTTACAGCATTCTTTTTTTTCGAGAGTTATAGTTGAAGTTGAGGCACTGAAATGGTTTGAAGTGTAGGCGTTAAAACGAGTTAGTGGTGGAAAGAGTTGATGCATCAGTTGAGGGTTAAAAGGAAACCTTCAAAAACGTGTTTAATCAGCTTTTAATTATTACGATCATATCATTACAATGCAATGAGATTAAAGGCAATAAATCATCATATTTAATTATTACCCACATGTTCTTATCTCTTGAACAACACTGCCTTGGAGCAGATAAATGCTCATTGTTATGAATTAAACATAAACATACATGTACAACATAAATCATGTATTTTTTTTATAACTTCATAGTTTACCACTGATGCCAAGAATTCTCCCGCATGATTCTTGTAGATGATAAGTGTGCTAGAATTGGCTGTAGGCAACTCTTCATCCTTTTCTAATAGGTATGGTGAAATGAAAACAAAGACAAGCATTTTTCCTCCTTTTCTCACTCAACAACCTTTTTTAAAGTCTTTGACTCGTTGATTGTGTGGTTTAAAGTTTGAATGTATGGTGGTCACTCACTAGCCCATTCAGCAGCCAAGTTTTCTTTTGCAGCGATATCTCCAAATGTCAGACCTTGGCTCAACCAGAGGAAATGGCCGATGATTTATTATTCTCTCACCAAGTTATGTTTGCTTGGATCCATAATGAGGGCAAGTGGGGAACCTTTAAATGTACAGTAAGAGCTTTATCCGCCATTGTAATCCAGCTGGAAAAGCCTACCTGAATAAGTGGCCCCCTCTTTCCTCTTTCCTCTTAACTCTTTCCTTTTGTTTTGCGCAGTCAGACTGCAGAGTTTTGATTAGGAAGTGTTAGCTCTTGAACCCGCTGTTTGCTTCAGCTAGTCCCCTTGCATTGCACCTAGGCCTCATTCTGCAGTGCTTTGCATAGAAGCCAGAGGCATCAGTGGGATCAGTATCAGGACCGGCCAGCTCTTCCTGTGTGGATACAATGCAGCAGGAAGTTCTCTAATAGCCCCTTCGCCTCTCATCTCGCACTATCATACGGCGACGAAAGATCCTGGAGCGTCAGTGGCTTTGCTGCTTCTCACCTTATGCACAAAACCACTCGCAGACTATTTATCATTCGTCTGCAGTGTCTGTGAGACCGATCAATCTTAAGCTTACCCAATCACTGCGCGTGCACGTGCGTGTGTGTGTGCGTGTGTGTGTGTGTGTGTGTGTTTGGGGGGAGGGCGGTTTGTTGCACTCAGATTCCTTGCAGAGGATTGTGAAAAGGAGTCCTGCCAAGAGGCCGTCAGTAAATACATTTGCAGACAGATTTGCTTCTGCATGACCTGCGTTTTCTGCCTTTCCATCTGCGCTTTATGATAGTCATATAACTCAGCATTTCACAATGGCTATTTTGGAGAGGTAATTCCCTGTAAGTTATAGACTGCGGTTTTGGCTTAAAGAACTCAAAAGTCAATGTAAGGAGCTCCACACTGAGCGCTCTGTGTCCGGGCCTCCTCTGTCCCCTCTCTTCGCCAAATTGAATAATTGGAAGCTGACGTCAGCGGGTGAGAAAGGGACCCTTTTTGCTGCAACATGAGTGTGCAATCAGCTGTGGCCACTAGTGCACATGCATGATGTCCCAGAGGAGCATGTGAAGAGGACAAGGGAGGAATAGAATACTAGGAAGGGTGGAGGGAGAGATGGAGGGAGAGGGCAGAGATGATCTATTTCTGGTTGGATCATGTCCTAGGGTCAGTTCCCAATTTTAAAAACAGAAATTGTGGCAAAACATACTTATTTTTATATCACTGTTAACAGTGACACATTTATGCGTTCCTGGCCAGCTGAACCTGCGGCGCTGTGCTGTGTTGCTCGCTGCTACGCAACTTTAATGACAACAATCATTTTCTTTTTTCCGGACTGTTTTAATGAAACCGAGGGTATAAATAATGAAAAGGACCCGAGGCTTTACATTTCCTGAGCTCTACTTTTTTTATTTCCACTGCCTTTTTATGATCATTGCTGTATTGACTTGAGTAAATAGGTCAGTGATTATCACTGGCCAGTTCAATATTGGTGCTGATGATAACTTATCAAACTGCAAACACATGAAGTCACCGCAGTCTATTCAGTTTGCTTTGTGAATGTGGTAATGTGAAGGTGTATTGCTTTATTTTTTGCGTGTGTGTGTGTGTGTGTGTGTGTGTGTGTGTGTGTGTGTGTGTGCGCATGTGTGTGTGAGAGGGATGCAGATTATCCGGTGTGTAGCTGAGCATGTGTGAAGATCAGTAAGCCCAGACTGTAACAGTCAATTTTCATTTTCAATGAAACACGACACTAAAACGATCACGCTGCAGATAAATACTGTTAAGCTAAACTAGTTTAAACTATTATACCCATGAGTAAACATCCTATAAGTAAAAATCCTATTTTAGGGCACAATTTAGGTGCAGAGACTTGCATTCAAATCATTTGATCTTTATTGACCATCGATGTCCAATAAGTCAGAACCCCCCCCCCCCCCCCCCCCCCAAACAACCAGGCTGAAATAGATAAAGCAAAAATCCCCCAAAAAACTAATTAAATTTGAGTTATGGCTGTTTGAGGTCATTTGGTTAAGAAAGAGCATTTCCCAAAAACTATTTAAAGTTGAGTCAACTCATAGTACAGCATCTTTAGCCAAGAACTGACTCTATAAAAAATAACTATTGCTCATGTGCTCTTACCCTGGCTCCACTTTGTTCAGCCTCTACAGCCAGTTCACCACAATGCGCCACCTTTAGCGGACCTGATTTCATAATCTACTGAAATCACTTATAATCGGCCACTGGATCAGAGAATATTAAATGCATCTGACATGAAGGGGAAAACCCTGCCGTGAGTGTATCTTTAGATGACTTTATGATCCCAGTGAGTGGTAGTTCTCCGTCACTTGTCGCCCCACCATCTCACCTGCAGCTGTGTGCTCAGCCTCATGATGTTGTCAGGCAGGCAGACCTGCTGAGCTGGTGTTAGGCTAATAACAGGTTGACACGTTTTCTGTCTTAACCACATTGCTCTAACTCAGCCCGACTCAGCACAAAGCTCCAGACATGACCAAGCTTCAGCTTAAGGGCTACTTACTTTGGCGGTTAGAAATGGTGCGCTACATACCCTATAGGTCGTCCTCTTCACGCCCGCAGACATTACACAGAAAATAGCTAGATACGGTGCAAGAACAGAACACCTACCTACCTACTTTTTAAGCGTGAAACATGGGTAACAAAAGGTGAGGAGTCTGTTCAGGACAGCACCGTTTCTCTAATGAGTTCAGTGGAAACTCATTAGAGTGCAGGGAAACCACTTTTTTCAGTTCCACCGGGTTCAATATCTCTGGTAGGTGTGTGAAACTTAGAGAACTGCTGGCGTGTGAGTTCGAACCTGCTGCACACTTTCAGTCGGTGAGGATGCAGAATTGTTGCAGATGCTTTATGCCTATAGCTGTATGGGCTTTGCAGCTGAGGTTTCACTTGTGGCTTCACTTGATTCAAAGCAGCCCTGTAAGTAGGTGGTGTAGCGCTCTTTTGGGGATTTTTTTTCATTCGACGAGTTGACATTTGAGCAAGTCTGAGAGTGTCAGCATTGCAGCACCTCGGTCAGTGTGCCCAGCATCTGTCTGTCTCTCCAGTTTTCTGCAGGTTCTTTGCTACTGTCTCCAGGAGAAAGAGGAGGAGATGTAGGAGTTGTAATTGTAAGGAGGTAAAAGAAGAGAAGGAAACAAGAAGGTCAAAGAAGTAAACGTGAGAAGAGAATAGAAGAGAGGAATGAGCTGAGAGTAGACAGGGCGAGAAGGAGAGGAAAAATAAAGAGAAGGAGAGAAGCTAGGACAGGAGAGGGTGATGCACGAACACTGTGGCCTTTTTAGTAGTGCTGCCAGTGAGGGGGTTTAAACCAGCACAGTGTGTTCTTTACTGATCCATGCCCACTCACACACAACCCCTCTTTCCCTATTTCTTAAATAGCCTACACTCAAAAAAACACATTCTCCTGCTCTCTCACACACACACACTCACACTCAACACCATCCAGACGTCCATACTGCAGCCACTTGTTGAGTCATGACGTATTTCAGTTTCAGCAGTCTCATGACAAAGTGAGCATTACTTTCATTTAATAAATATAGTGTGGGGTTTAGTGCCTGTTGCTAGGGGCGGTTGGAGGAGCTAAATTTGCAG
The DNA here is from genome assembly GCA_943593645.1 of Bovichtus variegatus. Lineage (NCBI taxonomy): Eukaryota > Metazoa > Chordata > Actinopteri > Perciformes > Bovichtidae > Bovichtus > Bovichtus variegatus. The sequence goes on along the minus strand of CALSCE010009465.1, from coordinate 6,148,901 downwards.
TGTCCACTTGGCTCACGCCACTGCGGCTTTAGCATTCCATGCCTTTTTACTCTGCCTCACGACCGCCGTGTTTCCTGTGAGGCAGGAAGTCAGCTCTGTTTCCTGTCACAGTCCTCTTTCATGTGGTCACTTCCTCGTGTTTTGCCACAACGCTCTGTTCTGTTGACTCAGATAACGGAGGTGGTGCTCCTTGCGGTGGGCTCAGGCAGAACAGAGAAACGTCTTTTTATTATCTCTGGCTATGGCCTTCAGAGATACAGTAATGTCAGGTTACTGCTTGTTTTCACAACATTTATTATGATTACATTCCTCCGTGCAGTATTAACTATGTTATAATTGAAAGCAACACTGGATGTGTTGATATCATTTACCACCTTTACACAATCTTTAGTTTCTTTTTCCAAAACTGTCTCCATCATTTTGTTGCATTTTGTTTTGTGGGAAGAAACAAAACAAAGCTTTTTCTTTGAGATTGGACGGTGTTGTCATATTTTTATACAACACAAGATAGGACCGTCCTCGAGTGACAGTAATCAGAGTTCAGTTCTGTGAAATAGGGGGTTTTGTAACCTTGCTGAGGAATGTTGATTGTGATGGCTGCATGGCTGGGAATCCTGCCTTTACTGTTTCCTAAGAGATACTAACAAGTTGGCTCTGATTACGATTGAACTTTGCACACAGTGATTAGCTGGAATGTTAAGATTTCTGTGTACTATGGCCAGAGATAAATCAGTGTCACATACAGTCGCTGCATCCAAAAGAAATGGACTCTTAATTTGTGAAAAAAGAAATATATATATATATATATACAGTATATATATATATAGCAATACAGTATATTTAAAAAGAAGTACAAAAGAGCAATGTGTCATAACTTTTCATTCATATAGGCATGTCCGTGAGCATGTTTGTCTCACTAAGTGTATGACTGTGTTCATCACAAATCGTGTGAGTTTTCAAAACCACGATATCACTGGCTGCACTGCAGAGAGCAACAAATTCAAAAGCCATACTGCACTGCTGTCTGTTGTACTGCCATTGCACTAAAAACATGACCTGGCTCTCTCTCTCACACACACACACACACACACACACACACACACACACACAGTTTTTATGACCATTCACGTGTACTCCCTCTCTTGAATCAAGTCTTTTAAACTGCTTTTTAAATGTTCTCCAACACCCAGACTGTGACATTAGCCAAAATAGAAACCAGAGGCTCTGAAGTGGAGACTTTAGCTGTGAATTTCTCCTTCCTGTCATCAGGAAGATATAGGGTTGTTACAGGACATCCCGGCGTCTGAACTCACATTGGAGTCAAACCTTTTTGCAGCACAGCTGAAATTGCCAGCACTCTCAGCAGTCATGGGAAAGAGAGGCTCATGACCAGACTTTACTCCTCGCATTTTGTCATAGCTACCGATTTGCACGAGGAGGAGGGGGGAGAAAAGCATTTGCTAGGCTAATCAGGTAAGGGTTGTCACGTCCCTCAGATCATGAAAACTAGCCCGAGACTATTGGCTGAGGCAGTAAGGTCATTTGATTCAGAATTTCATTCATTTGTGAAGGTCCAGTGTTCAGGCTCCCATGTGCCCTAGTGCCTGAGGTCCTCCAGTGCAATGAGGTAAAAGGGTGAAGAGAAGGAAAAATAGATACCGCAAAACCGCGCAGAAGGACGCATGCATCTACACGTGGACGAGAGGCTCGTAACAGCGTGAGATGCACCGAGTAGATGCACGCTTCCTTCTGCGCGTTGATACGGTTGGTATGTGTAGTTCAGTAGAAAGAAAGAAAATAGTTCCTACATGAAATTGCTCACAACAAGGTCTGTGGACTATATTTAGTAACCAGGTCATGATTTCTGGAAAGGCGTTGCTGTTGAGTTTTTTTTAATGTATTCTTTTGGCGCTTTTAGCACCACAAGCCAAGTGCCATCTAGTTCTATTATATTCCAGAGACACACCACAACAATTTAGAATAATAAAAAGCACTGCAGGTAAGAGGAAAAATTTGTATTTTTGATTTTCCAAAAATGAGAGACAGAAAAATGAAAGAGGTTGTTGTGGCTGGAATGGAGGATAATAGTATTTGATAGAGCAGATTTGTCAATTGATCAATCAGTTGATTTTCTGATTATAAGTCAATAACGATTCTGTTAATTGATCAAAGGGGGACTCCACCTATTTTTCTCATGGAGGTCAGTTTACTTATCATGAGGAGTCCTACTTAAACATTTGTATAATGCCTTTTGTGGCTCTGGAAAGAGCTTTCTAAAGTTTTTGAGAATATAACCCTGATGATGTCATCATGATGTCAGCTAGGGCTCGATAATTACAACTTTTAACCGAAAGCCTTCATTACAAACTGGGCTTTGCTGTTTAAAAGATGTTGGTATTTAACAGTAAGGGAGGGTCTAATAAAAGATGCTATCAAGTTGCATTATGGGAAATGTAGGATGCAGTGTTTCAAGAGCTTGACCCATACCAGGGACTTAAAGTTTGGCCTTTTCCTCTTCAATTTTGACCAATCTCTTGTTATATTCATCTCTTGTAAATCTACAAACTTTATGGAGGTGCCACACTGAATGGCTGGAGTACCACTTTAATCTTTGAAGTCATTTATTAAGCACAAATGCCAGATATTTGCTGTTTCTATCTTTTCAAATGCAATAATTAGCTCTTTTTAAAACTAACTGTAAAATAAACATCTTTGGGTTTTGGACTGTTGGACAAAACATTAGAAAAATAATTTGAAGACATGACTTTGGGCTATGGAAAACTGTGACGAGCATTTTTCACGGTTTTCTGACTATAACTAAACAAGTCATTGAAGTTGAGAAATTAATCAGAAATTAAAATATTTCAGAGTCAAGAATGAGAAGAAGTGGTAGAGATGAGGAGACGCAGAGGTGAAGGCAGAGCAGAGGGACTGCGGACCAGATGTGAAGCAGTGACTCACAGCAGGAACAGGCTAGATGACGTTCGCCACTATGCACGCTAAGCTCTGCATGTGTGTGTGTGTGTGTGTGCGCCCGGAGTTCCAGCCTTACTTCCAAAACAACAAGCTTTACACATGCACAGTAATGTCTGGCAAAAGGGCTCATTACTTGATGTTGTGGCCCGAACACAAAACCATAAAGAGCCGGAGTGTAAATTATTCTCTTAGGGTAAATAGTCACTTCAATAATAGTTTGGGCTGATTTAGATATTGAAAAAAATGTCAAATGACGTCTGAAGTGTCCCAGTACAGTAGTGGTTCCAGTAAAGTAGGACAGAAATACTCACTTTCTGTGGTTTGATTAGCAGACGTTTGCCCAATATTCTCACTCTTGTTTGCCGTGTTTTAATAATGCTTCACTAGCTTCCTGCACAAAAATTTGTTTTTCCACTGGGGGTGTCACTAAGCAACGTTAGAGCGCAGTATTAATGTGTCTGTAAGGAGGAAAGATTAGTCTGTTTCCTCCCTTTGATTCTGTGCTGGTTCAGACAAGACACGTAGTCAGGTGGAATGTGAGTGTTGGTTTAATGGTGCTTTACAATGGGCCCCTCTGTTTTTGTGAAGGAAATAAAGGCCCACATGTACAGTTTGTTTGGAGATAAGATTGTACTTTAATCCTTGCTCAGTTCACGATGTGTTGCTCATAGAGGAAATGTATTGACATCAATTGTGTATGCGTTTGTGCACATTCGTTTCTTTCAATTGCACAAGGCATTAGATTGTTGAGTGACCTCAAAATCTCCCCTTTCTCTTCTGTAAATCAGCTGTCAAGCCAAATGTGTTTTTAAAAGAGAACCACCTGTACAGATGGATTTGTACTTGTATGCTAAAGCAGATGTGAGGTGTTTCAGGAAAAGGGCAAACACAAATCTCTCTGTTTGTCTGCTGCTCACCCAGCTTCTCTCTTTCTCCCTCTCCTGCAGAACTCCATCAGACACAATCTGTCACTGCACAGCCGCTTTATTCGTGTCCAGAATGAGGGGACAGGAAAGAGCTCGTGGTGGATGCTAAACCCGGAGGGCGGGAAGAGCGGCAAGTCCCCGCGACGCAGGGCAGCCTCCATGGACAACAACAGCAAGTTCACCAAGAGCAGAGGAAGAGCAGCGAAGAAAAAGGTAAATAAATACAGAATCCAGCTAATGCTTTTGTGCTCTGACATCTCTAATATTTAATTATTTAAGGATGCCAAGACTGTCCTTACACTGTCTAATTTTCAAATAAGAATACTACATTACAATTTACAAATATAATTATCTGAACTTCTTAGAATAGTACAGGTAAAATAAATTAACTGAGAATGATTATATGTGTTTGGTAGTCATATACATACTTACTTATTTTCTTATTGTTTCTTATAGCCAAGATATTCTCACATTATTAATAAGGTGTTTAGCAAGAATACGTTTATGTTATTTTTTTGTACCATCCAACCCTGTATTTATTTTCCAATGGTTGCCCAAAACATATGTTAGATTGATTCCACATCTCTGGCACATACAGTATGTGTATTGGTACACTGAGAGTCTCCATGTCTCCCCACAGCTCTCCCTGCAGGGCGGCCCTGACGGAGGCGCAGACAGCCCAGGCTCCTACTCCAAGTGGCCTGGCAGCCCCAACTCCCACAGCAACGACGACTTTGATGCATGGAACAGCTTCAGGCCTCGGACCAGCTCCAATGCCAGCACTGTGAGCGGCCGCCTCTCACCCTTCATGCCTGAGGACGACCTCGGGGAGGCAGACGTGCATATGGGCTACCCAGGAGCCCCCGGGGCCAAGATGACAGCCACGCTGCCCAGTCTCACGGAGATGACGGGCTCTCTGGGACACAGTTCTGAGAATGTCATGGAGAACCTTCTGGACAACCTGAACTTGCTCTCGCCCAACAATTCTCAAGTTGGAGGCGGGGCGACGACCCCCGGATCGTCCCAGTCCTCCCCGTCTCCGATGATGCAGCCAAGCTCTGGGTACCCTGCTTACAGCTCCCCCAGCATGGTCGCACAGCCTCAGCAGGAGTACCACAAGTGTGTGTATGGCCAAGCAGCAATGAACACCCTGTCGTCCATGTCATTGCAGACACTGTCAGAGAGCAAGTCCAGCTTCGGGCCCAGTATGGGCCAGTACAGCTGCCCTGCGGGGCTTCTGAAGGAGCTGCTGACGTCAGATACAGACCAGCACGGAGAGCTCATGCCATCAGTGGACACTGTGGTGTCTCAGTCCAGCGGAGGCTGCATGCTGCCGCCGTACAGCAGCAGCCAGCATGCAGCCAAACTCATGGGAGGAGGGAATGGTCATCCGCATGGTCTCTCTCACACTATCCCCCACAATGTGCACAGCCAAGCCCCGGTCACGTCACCAGCTATGAATGGCCACCTGCTCATGTCCCTGAGCCACAGCGGGGGCACCGCGCGTTTGCCTACAGTCAAAAGCCCTATGCAGATGCCTTATGGCCTCTCCAGCCACCTCAGCGCGGGAGGCATGCCCGGTGGCTTCTGCCCTCTCAACACCAACGGATACGGCCGGCCAGGCCTGCCTCAGCCCTTGTACCCGGAGAAGCTGCCCAGCGACCTGGACGACATGTCCATCGAGAAGTTTGAGTTTGACATGGAGACTGTGCTCCATGACACTCTCATGGACGGGGACTCCCTGGACTTCAACTTTGAGCCAATGGTGACCCAGCAAGGTTTCCCCCACGGAGTGAAGACCACCACACACAGCTGGGTGTCAGGGTAGAAATTGAAGTGCTGTTGCTGTTTTGGTAAAAGGCACAACCAGAACTCATTTGAGACAAAAAAAAAGTGTATTTTAGGATGTTTAATCCTAAACCCAACTCCAGCTGCAGTTTCTGTACCATCAACATCTTTGTTTTCAAAAATACTTTTCGGATCACTTCAGCAGACTGTGACTGGTCGTGATCAGCTGAGGACGCATCTCCATTAGAGCGCCTGAACTGGTGAAGCTGAATAATCTTTTGAAATATCAAATATTCTGTACAAACTAAGTGCCAAACATTTTTGCCTTAACATAAGAGCCAAACTGAAACACACCTCTCTGGTTTACTCAAGGTTACAGATACTATACAGTGGTTGTGTCTGAGAATTTTTTTTTGCAAGTGACACTGCCAACTACATCTCATCAGCAGCAGCACAATCTGTAGAAGTGCACAAACTCATACCATGATGTTTACTGTGTTTCCACAATCAAACTTTTTTGTATGTACAGTGTAGTGATATTTGATTACCACTACGGAAGAATTATGAAGGTAATCTGGCTCATGGGTTTGTGGACTGACATGATGTAAAGTGAGAGACATCTCAAGGGATCTTCGGATGATTTTACATTATAACTCACTTTGTTATCGCCTGAATGTACATAATGTCATCATACAGTTTGTTAAATCAGGCCTCTTAGTGTATTTTCTAAGACTGTAAATAGTGTTTACAGAGCGCAAGCAAAAGTCAAAGCAGCAGAAATGAGCTCTAGTTGAAAACTGAATGGGATTCTTTTAAACACATGTCGAGTGGACAGATCTGTGCTTGAGGATTCTTCTCAATCAGGCTGTAAAATGGTAACACACTTTCTGATTTCTTGTACATACATTAAGAATGTATATTAAAATGATGTAGTAGATGTTTACTGGATTTAGTATATATTTGAGACCTAAATTATTTGTGGTTCATATAGATTTATGCTGGTGCATAACCTGGACTCGGATATCAGAATTGTTCTGAGTCATGCGTCACTCTGAACCTTAATACCACAGGGGCCTATTTATTGTGCCTAACAAAGTAGATATCGACTGCAGACTTGAAGGGTTTTATATTGTACATTTCTACGGTCCAGAAGATACTCAAATCCAGCAGTCTTGAAGAGAAGTACAGTAAATTCTTTATTTTCAGTTCCCCGCTTTCACTTTTTCTTTTTTTTAGAAGTCATGAAGAAACAAGTGACTGTAGATTGTTATTGTTAAGGTTTCCTGAACGCTTTGCAGCTCTGTGAATGTTAAAAGGTCAAGGCAGGTTGGTGGATATAAGATTCTCAATGCTACTGTTGTTTTCACACCGGGCTGAGTCCAAGACCTGCAAGAGATTTTCATTAAAGACACTGTGAGTAACCAGCCTGTCCACTGTTCACTTTCAGAAGCGTTTTACATTTTCTGTCTCAAAAGGTCAGCGTGACTAATTTAAATTAGTACAGTATGATTCCTTCGTGTCCATTAGAGCCGTCTGATGCTACCAGTAGGATCAGCTTTACTGCTTTTAATGAGACTCCACTTTCACTCTGCCCCTCCTACCTCTACCCATCTCTGTCTTTTTAAAACATTTGATAACATAAAGATAACATGTGACTTCATAGCTCCAATCGTCTTCTTCATAACACGTCTATTTTAATTATATTTTGCTCCTGAAAAGCGCCACTAAGTGTTAAGTATTTTAGCTAGCATGTATATTTGCATTTTCTGACTTGCTTTTCCCACTTATCGCTGTACTAACAATGAGCTTGTCAGCCTGTCAGTGACTTATTATGCAGAGTCACAAATAGTGTACAAGATTGTGGCTACCTTTGTGAAGATGGTGTCTGTAAACATGGCTGCTTCTAATGAAGTGGACTGGTTCGCTGGTTTAGAGATAACAAACTAAAACTGCCCGCTCTACATTAATGTTAATTGCATGATTTATCCATAAACCACGGATATCAGCGTGTGTCCGATCGTGTGTTGTCAAGGGCTCTGAGTATGCAGATTTTTATTAAAGTTGTACTAATGAGTTTGACCAGGGGAAAGCCCTTTAATTAGTTTGGGTGTTGAAATGAAAACGTGCATACTCCGGACCAGTAATGGCACATGATCTGACACTGCTGACATAGATTTTTAAGAAAGCCAGCGAGCGGGGCAGGTTTAAGAAGAGTAAAAAGAAATTCCTAACTTTTCAAGAGGTCGTTAAAGAAGCTGCTGTTTGGCTTTGGTGCCAGGTGTTGCCTTTTCTTACCCAAACATGCCATAGTGTACTATAGCCAAATTTGCCTTTGAAGTCAAAGTGATATATTTAGCCTTTTTATCATGTGATATGTTCAGAATTATATATATTTGTGCCGGTCACTCAAGTCAGGATAAACTGTAATGAATCCATGTAGTCAGTGTCACAGGATTCACTCTAAAAGTAAAAGAGCTGTACTAAGTAAATTATATCTCTACATTTTTAAATGATTGAATCTATGCATTGTATTCCTTAATTTTATGTTGCTATTGTTATATTTTCCTTTTCTTTGAACTTATGACAGAGATATTTTATTGTAACATAGCGCTTTGAGATATTATGGTGTTGTTGTTGTCAAAACTCTATGTTCCAGATAGTTATATGGGAAAAAAAATGAAGTTTATTTAGAAAATAGATGATGCAGTGATTAATATGCTAAGCTTTTGTAAACTGGCATTGTTGTATTTCTTGTATTTAGCTAAAGTTTCTAGAAAATAGCATCAAAAAGCAAATTACTGAAACAAATGTGAAGATATATTGCATTTTTAAAATGGAAAACAATATTTAGTCTGTCAGAGAAGTCCTGCTCAGAATGCAGATTCTGGACCAATTTTTGTAATTTTATGAGTAGAAAGATATCGCACTTTTACTTACATTTTATAACAAAGTGCTCCTCATAACAAGAGGAAGAGTTCCCATTGCATATTTTAAAATAAAACTCTGTTACATTGAACTCATATACAGGAATCAATTGGAATTGTGTCGTGATTTGCAATCAATAAGAATATGTAACTCGTTCAATATTAATGTATTAAGACCTGAATAAATGTACTTCTGTGTTAAAGACGTGTCAGATTGTCATTCAACAACAACAAACATATTGCATGCAGAAGCATCTTGGAGTTCGGTACAACCATGATCAAGAGATGGAGACATAGAATGTCACCATTTTGCTGAAGAAGATTGGGAAAGTTAGTAAGTGGATGATTGAGTTTACATTACTTTATTACATAGACGTTATCTACCTGGTTGTCTGAAACATCCGTTGCCTATTTAAAGCTATTGTACTGCACTTAAAATTATTTCTCCTATTTGAAGCTGATGTACTTGCAAGATTCTTACTGTTCGGAGTTTCATCCCCATGATTGTTTGCGCTTATTGTAAGTTGCTTTGGACATGTAATGTATGCAATGTAATGTAAAGTTGGTGGGACCAAAAAACTTATTTTTCAGACACTAAAGTAAATGGAGGGATAATAAGCTACTGTGGCTAGTTTAACTTAAAAAATCAGCTAAGCTAACAAGTTATAGCTAAATTATTTTTTGAAGCTATGGCTATAGCGAGAGCTCTGGGGTTCATAATATTGGCCACTATACTGCTGATTCCTGCCTCCAGAGTCACAATATGGTATATTATTTATTTTCTTTAGCACTGAGTACCCTAATGCCTAACTGGATAATGACTTTGTCGGAGATGATTGTCTGAGGTTGTCTGGCCTGAGGTCACATTTTCATCCCAACTAATAAGCCAACTAACATTTCCAGGTCACAGTGACTCATGTAGAGGAAACCCTCGGTGTACCAATACACAGATACCATTGGCAATACAACACTTGTGTGCGACTGTTCTAAAAATATAATACAAAAGTAATAATATCTTGAGAATGGCTATTTGAAGGATGTTTACAGATATTATAACTTTAAGAAATAATACACATTGTAGGAGGATTTGAAATAATGTAGCATTGGTTATTTTTGGAATAAAAAAATATTAACAAGTCATGAGCTAGATGGGAAAAGCCATTGTAGATTGTCAGCTATCCACCTATAGTCTGAAAATCAAAGTATACGCAGACTAAAATAAGTATATTTCCCTCCTTCGTCTTCCATGCAGCGTCCACACTTAACTGGAAAGTATGCATTGTCACATGAGGATAAAGGATCCCAGAAGAGGAGATTATAGCCATGTGCAGAGGTTTGTTTTTATAAAAGACAGAAAATTCTCTACTTGTGTGCCGCACTCACAGTTCTGGCGTCTCATTTCTTCCCTACAGTGATGCTTTTCCTTACAGCCACATTCCGCACCATGCACCCCCTACCAATGAACCCAGTCACCCCAGACAGCAAACTGCACAGCCTCCCTGGCCCCAGTGTCTTTGACTTTGAGTTGTGAGTAAAAGATAACCTTTAACTAGACAAGCCACAGGGGACTAGTCTCATAAAAAAGCCCTGGCTAAGAAATGTTTTTAAGAAGTTGCCGTCTAGACTCGTTCCAGTGCTCGGCTATTGGTTTTACTTGAACATTTTTCTCTTCCTGCTTGTTCCTACAGGGCTGAATTTCACACTGAAGAACATCTCTGTGAAATGGGTATCAGCTGATGATGATCCCAGAAACTGAATGCATAACAGTCAGTTTAGCCACTAGCATCTTGAGTAGAGCTTGGAAGGCTCAACTTAGTTCACCTCCCCCTGTGTCCAGGAGTTTTTTTGTAGTGTTTGCATGTCTTTACAGTGCACAGCAATGTGGACCAAGGTTTTGGTGTCAGAGCGAAGTGGGAGGGAGAGGGAGAGGGGGGCAGAGAGGACGCTTGTGAGCACATAGCTGAGGAATGTGGGTGTGGACTCCTGCCAAAGGCATATGCGATCCTTATGTTCCCCTGGGTGCGAGAAGGCAAAATGCGGTTAGACAGTTAGGGCCATGTCAGGACACAGACGCAGTGTGAGGACATAGTAATATGCCATGGAGTTCACTATCTTTGCTGCATTTGTGTTTTCACATTCCCGCCCCTAGTTTCCAATAGTATTTCCTTGTGACCACATATTGAATTAAAGACAATGAGTTAAAGAAAATATATGATTAATGTGAGCTAGAGACAATAAAATAACTCCTTAAATCTAAATTCTTGACTTTCCTTTGGTGGGACAGTTTGGTCAATATTTGCAAACACAAGATTAAATACTAGAATACTATGGTCGACAATGAAGTCAGCCACCTCCTGGTACTTGGCTTTCACACTCTAATATCATTCCTGAAAATAAGAAAAGCATTTACAAGAGTCTTAAAGTGAGTAGTATGAAATGTAACCATAAGTGTGTTGAGGGAAATAAAAGTTAGAATTAAATAAAAGGGATCTTTAGTATTTCCTGATCATCGCAAAAACAACAAGGGGCATATGCTAAGTGTGTTCTTGCAAATCTTTGGTCACCTAAAGTGAAATGTGTTAGTGTCTACATACTGTACTTTGGGTCAGTACACTTGTAAAAAGAGTAAAGAAAAAGAGAAAGAAAATAATTAGACTGGATCAAAAAGCTCAGAAACAGGATGAATCACATCAACTAGTTTTTTAGTCTACGATTTCAATGTAAGACCTACAGAACTTTATTGTACAAAACATTTTTGAATTTGTAATCGGAATTCTATTTGACTCTGACTGTGTTAATGGGGATGGAAAATAACATTCATAAGGATTTGAATGTTTTTGTTTACAACATCGACTCAACCGAACTAATTTAAAATGTAAATAGGAAAACACATTTTTGAGATTTACTGTATCAACTGTACTTTATCACACTTATCTTTTCCAGCTATCATGCAAGCCTGAGCATGCTCAATTGTGTGGTGAGTGTGTGTGGGTGTTGGAGGTGTGTCCCCTGGGCTCTGTAGGTGAAACAAATAAGTCTCAGAGAGACTTTGGGCCCAAAAGACAGCAAGCAATGGGGCCTGTAACTAGTGAAGTGCCGACATGAATGACAGACCCATGGGTGGTCACCAGCATCAACTGAGCCCACCTGCTGCACTTTGGGAATTAACCCGGCAGAATTTAATATAAAAAATTATTCTTTTTATCGGTCAATCAGTTTATCTACCTTTTTTCATTTGTTTACCTACTTGTTAAACCTGTATTACAAATCAAAGAAAAACTTCAAGCCATCAAGTTTTGTAGCTGGATCCAGGAGACAGAAAAAGACTAATGTCTTATAACATCCAATGCAGTGATATGCGAAGCTTCACGTTCCAAAGTGTCTTTTTAAAATAATTTTTCTTTGTTTTTAAATGTAATATGTTCGTCCAGTAACAGGACGGTTCCATGCTTCATTTTTTTTTCAAATTCATAAGCCCAAAATGACTGTTCAGTCAACCCAAATGCCCTCTGCTTGCTAGTGATCCTTTGGTTAGCCCAAGTGCTCAAGGAGTTGGCCCAAGTGCCTATAGTTTGCTCACATGCCACTTGGGTGCTTCACTGGTAAAAATCAAGTGCCTAAAGTTTGCCAATATGCAACTCTGGTTGGTTCAAGCACCCCTCTGGTTATCCCAAATGCCCCTTTGGTTGGCCAAATTGACCTTCATCTTGGCACCAATGCCCTTCCGGTTGGCCCAAGTGTTCTTCTGGTTGGCCCAAGTGTTCTTCTGGTTG
>CALSCE010009465.1:6102336-6136504 GCA_943593645.1 Bovichtus variegatus | reverse complement strand
CCCAAGTGTTCTTCTGGTTGGCTCAAGTGTTCTTCTGGTTGGCGCAAGCGCCCCTCTAATTGAGCCCAGTACCCCTTTGGTTGGCATAATTGCTCATTTGGTAAGCTCAAGTGCTGCTTCAGTGACGCTCTGGTTAGCACTTCTGGTTGACCAAAGTGCCCTTCTTGTTGGCACCAATGTCCTTCTGATTGGCCAAGTGCCCTTCAGATGGCTCAAGTGCCCCTGTAAATGCCCCTTTAGGAATCTCTTGTAGTCATCCCAAGTTCCCACAGTTTTTCCACATGGCTCTCTGGTTGGCTCAAGTGCCCTTTGGGTTGCTCCAAGTGTTCCTATGGTAAGCCCGAGTGACCCTTTGGTTGACACGAGTGTCCTTTCAGTAAATCCAAGTACTTCTGTGGTTGGCTCAAGTGCTAATCTAATTTGACCTTGGGGCAAAACAAACCATAAACCTAACCATAAGCCTGCCCCTGAGCACCAGAGAGCTACCACCTTTTTGTCCTCCCTGTCCCACAGAAAGTCTGTGTATAACGCAGATCAGATGATAAGTTGTGCTCCATCGACTCTGGGGCCAACAGACGTCACTGTGAAACAACACAATTTATGAGTGGGAAGAGACGAGAGAGAAATACGTAGAGTGACAGAGAGAGTAAAAGAGAAACAGATGCAGCTCAACTGTTGTGTAAGTTGAGAGGACACAGACAAGCTTGGGGGTGTGATTTGTGTCCTGACTTGACCTCTCCAGCACCACTGATAAGTCACCCAACAGGCAGGACACCAATAGATACTGATCTGATTCTTTCTCTCTTTTTATCTTCACTGTTTCTGACGGTGCTGCAGATCATCACTGTTCCTCGCTTTGTAATTTATCCATCACTGGAACCGATTTGCCCCATATGACTTTAACTTCCAGGTTAGTTACATTCCACATCAGTCTCTGCTTCTTGCAGCCTTTGTATTGTCACACTTTCTTGCTCAAGGAGCCCTCGTTAACCACCTCTGACATTACTTTACTGTATAACCCCAAGAGCTCCATTTATGTCATGTGATGTAAGCAATCTTTGAAAGTGGAGCGAGACAGAGCAGAGTCTGTAAGTGTTTTGTTGAAGACCAAAGCGTGTCAGAGCTGCCGGTCCCTGACAACTGAAGTGGGGTGCAGTAAGGGAGTTTTCTTTCATAATGTCAAGCCCTCTGGTGATGGGAAGAGAGAACTGAAGTGAACATTCAGAAAATCTCAAGCATTCTGAATAGATCCAAAGGTTCACTTCTGATGCTTCATGGATTTAACTTGACAGCCTGGTAATATCTTATGACTAACTCCGCAATGCACAGAAACAATCAGAGCCCTTTTTCCCAGCTATACCACAGGCGATGTTACTACAGTCTGCCTTTGTCTTGCTCAAAGCTGTCACTAAATGCAATGGGAGTCTATTTATGGCTGTTCACTCAGCCTGGCAATGGCTCACTCACAGACATTTTCCATGATTTATATGAAAAATGCCCCTCTCCACCCAGCTTGGGTTTGTGGTTAGCTATGGCTGGCACGCGACTCATGGTATTTCCTCCAGAATGATAGTAAGAGAGTCACACACCGGCACTCTCAAGAATAAACAAGGTCTTCTTGAAAGCCACACAGGATGTAAACACTGGAGTTTCTATAGTAAAATGACAAGGGGACAAAGAGGGAAAGAGGGAGAGGAAAGAGGAAAAGAGGTAAAAGATATGGACAAAGTCAAACATAAACAGACAAAGAGACTTAGGTGAGGCAGGTTGTTTGTGTAGCATCTTTACCTTAGAGGTAATTGCTTCACATAAAGCATAACATGAATAAAAACTGTTAACACAATAAAAGGAAAGAAAAACAAATCACAGTAGGATAAGATAAATTCAAATGAAAATACACAAAGGAATAATCTACACAAATAAAAGACTGACATTACAAAGCACCTGAGGGAAAGTTGAAGGCATCAATTTGGATGTTTATTAAATATATCTTACAATAACTAAAGTTATTTAAATAGCAAAATATTTCCTGTTGTATGCTTTCTTTTCAGAGTCACCGTTTCCCAAGAACTTCAATGTGTGGTCCGTCTTACCAGAGACACAAATGAAAAACAAATGTTAGATTTCATTTATAACAATCCAACACTGCATTCTTCCATCTTTTTAGACAAATTCATTCCAGGGAGACAAAAACAACAGGATGCTGTGACTGGACTTTGCTGGGTTGTGGCTCGTGGTGGAGTCCATTTTCTGGTTATGGAACAATAGCTCTCATTTGCATGTTTATATCCTAACTTAATACCCATAAACCCACAAAGATTGTCTACTCTCTCTTGTGGATGAAGCTGCCCTACTATGTTTTTCATGACTGACAACTATGAGTTGTGGTTCTCTGGTTTTCCATTAACAGAGCGGTTCATCCTAACAAATGCTAAATTGGCCACTTTAGCCCCTGAGAATAAGACTTTTTTGTTTTGTTTGTTGTTATCAAAATCTCATTTTTATTTAGTTAAAGGACACACATGTTAGTATTCATTACCGGTTGGCTTTACCTTGCCATAAGTCATGGGTTTTTAAGTGTTACTCATCAATGGCAGGGACTGGGAAAAGGCGCAGCAGTGGGTCATTCAAGTGATGATGAAATTATTCACAAGCGTATTATATTCTGTGTCCCCTCTCCTCATGCGTGTCATAAGGTGTTTCATGCTTGTTTACGTTTTATCCAGGAACATATCGGTAACCTGAGCCCCGGCCTAATAATCTGCATCCAGGGTACATGTGGGCGAGAACCAAGTATCAGCAGGACATTTGAAAACAACACCATCAACAACACTCAGTGCGGCTGACAAACACTGATCCTAACAAAGCAGCTCGGGAAAGTATGGCACTGAGTTGCAGGTGGAGGCAGTTCCTCTCTATGCATCAACCACAAGATTTGTCCCAATATATCTCTGTTGCGGTCAAAGATTTATCTTCTGATAACAGAGTCAACAACAACATCATTGTCTGATTTTTGGTTGGGGATGTCTGTTCCGACCTCTGGGCTGTCCCTCACTACAGCACAACTTTTTGAATTTAAATATAAGGAATTTCGCTTATTGTTTTACCAATGCCAGTTTACAATAAGACAAATATTCCAACGTGTGTCTCAGTCAACAGAAAAAGACACAGCTAGAGCATTCTTAGTGTCTGCTTTTTTTAGTTAATTGCTTCATCTGCACAAAGCTGAGAAGCAAAGATAATAGACGTGGAAAAAAAATCAACCACTGATAAACCCAGCAGAGAACAAAGCAAAGGAAATGACAACCAAAACCCTCTTTTTTCAAATTTATAGCATAGATTTGTTTTCCCCATCTTTTGAACAACCAATAGATTTTTGTTTGTCTGAGCTTTGTTGTGGTAAACACTCTTGCATTTTACTTCAAGTTATGAATTATTTATGATTAAATGCTCAGTCCGTAACTCCCCTCACTTGGCTAAACTTCTATTTTTTAAGGTTTTATATGTATAAAGTGGCTATTAAATGTGTTTATGTTTCGAAAAAGAAATAAACACTGAAACAAAATGTTCTCAGTTCGGTCAAAAATGTTCCATTTACAACTTCAAAATAGATGAATATATGCAGTTTAAAGTAATAAATAGTTATAAGACCTGTTTGATCATGGTTGGTCTTTGACTTCCTCGTACATATCAGCCTATTTTCTATGGCGCTATATTTGTGCTTCATTCCTGAGCGAGCAATGGGAGATTTGGAGCACAGAAAAATATGTTTTGCAAGCACATTAATTATATTTTGAGGAGAAATTACACTCAAGCAAAAACATATTCAGTATGAGCGAGCACAAATCTATTCTGTGTTCAATAAATTAATTTGCATGTTTGCTATTATCCATATTAATGTGCAATAATAACCCCTCTCACTCTTTACTCGTATGGCCTTTCACAAACTCGGTGAGCTAGCGGACCGCTGCACACCAGCTCACATTGTCTCTCTCTCAACTCTCTCTTTGCACGCTCAACTTTGCCTTCCCACCAGCTTAACCTGGCACAGCGCCACAAAATGCCACTAAATCAACCAATCGGAGAACCGAAGAAAGTAAATCCTGATTGGCTGTTTCGTCTCCAATCACAACGCTTAAAAAATAACATGGATTTTAGACTTCCAGCCACCGGACACGACACAATCAAATGCTGAATACAGAAACTGATGTGTTTAATCCAGTTATCTTTTTTTGATAATGCTTCCGGGATGCTATCAAGGAAACTATAAAAAGAAGGATGGGTCATTACGTCATGTAGCAGCATTCAAATCTTGCATTGGTGCCAGACTTTGATGCCACTTCTTTTGAAGTTAATGGGGTAGGCATGGCAAGTCCCATTATAAACCATCATATCTGCGTTGTTTCACCTTTGACTAAAAAATGCTTTCACAAAATAAAAAATAAAAAACATTACGTGATGGTGGCTGATATTTTTTTATCTAAATGTGCGTGTACGCTTTCCATGTTATTGGTCACTAAACAGATCATGGCTCTGTCCAGCGGCTGCATATAACTCATATATATAACATCATGATACATGAGCAAACAGGGCAGGTCCGACCTATTCTCCCTGAGCAGACAGCAATTATCACCAGATCAATTTATTGATACCTATATAATATTATTAGCTAGCACACACACAAGTCATAAAATGTATTTATACATCCCAATATCACAAATTATACATTTGTCTCAGAGGGCTTCACAGACTGTACAGCATACGACACCCTCTGTCCTTAGACCCTCGCAGCGCACAAGGAAAAACTCCCTAAAAGAAACCCCACAATTAAAGGGGGAAACATGGAAGAAACCTCAGAGTGAGCAACTGAGGAGGATCCCTCTCCCAGCACGGACAGACGTGCAATAGATGACGTGTGTACAGAACAAACAACATAGTTAAATTACAACATAGACAAACCATGTGACAAAAATGATGATGTGATCATCTTTGAAAAAGAAGGATCCAGGAGGATATCAAAAAAGCTTCCCGGGGCTAAATAATAAAATGTTTTATTATATAACAATGATTAAGCTAGAAAGGCTGTTACATTTGTTATCACTCACCAACACCGAAGCTGTCTGTTTCTATTACACCTTCACGAGGACTTTCTCTCACAAACGTAAACGGTTTTATCTTCAAATTATTGTAGGATGTCTTAACTGAGATATTGCTGGCTAACGTTACCTAAACATGAAAATGCTAACAAGTACTGTACGATACTGTACATAGTTTTACTAGTGAGTTGATTGGAGACAAACAGCCAATGAGAATTTAAATAAATTTTTTGACCGCATAATAGATTTTTGTTTGCTCAAACAAGATAATGTTTTGTCTTGTGTATAATTTCTCTTCAAAATATAATTTACGTGCTTTTTTCAAAAAATCTGCCATTGTTTGCTCAGGAATGAGGCATTAATACAACACCATTATACAGATCTTAACCCCTCCTGTTGCACTGTTGCTATGGTAATATCATGGTTCTGTTCTTTTGGTCACACCTCTTATGATGTGGCCTAAAATAGCATCAATTTTGATGACTTTATCAAAATGGACAATTCGACAAAAAAAGGTAGAAAGAAAATAATCTGAACCATCACCGCTTATCTTTTGGTGATGAGGGATAATAATGCTCAATTATAAAGATTATAGCAGAGTAAAAGAAAAAAAAAAAACATCAAAATCTTTGGAGAGGCCGACTGGACATGGTCCAGTCACTTTTGTTTTCAGTCAGACTTGACATAGAAACCCCTGCCCAAGAGTCACACAGGGTAGCTCATGGGGGATTAAACGCTCCAGGATTGGATAAACTCTTGATTCTTTCTCTATATAATGTGTGTGTTGTGGTATCAAGGAACAAGCAATCCTGCTGATACTCTCCAAGTCCCTTTACTATAGCTCCTAATAATGTTATGAAGTTAGCACTCTGTTGATGGCCACATCTTTGTGTTCTGAGCACTTATTGACTTAGAGAGTTTAGGGAGGAGCTCATGTCAATAAACTTGCCTGCCCCATGCTGGCTGCACCATATGGTGAGGTCTGGTAGTAATTCGTGGGAAAGGCCAAGGCATAGTGCCAGGGAATTAGAGAGGCGGGCGGCAGGATACATTTTAATTTGTGCTGCCATGTGCAAAGGCATGCACCTCCAGCCTGGGTCGGTTCCTGTGATTAGGCTGGGCAGCGTATTCTTAGAAGAGGGGAGGAGCACAAAAACATGGAGAAATAAAACAAGAACCAGGAAGTGCTATTGATCATCTAACATGAAGTGTCTTAATAGAACGATGTGATGTGAGCAACATCTTGACTTCATCAAAACAAAAATATCGTCAGAAACTTATCATCAGAAGTACATTTCATCCCTATGATCATTAGATTCAGACAGCAGATAGAGACCATTTCAAAGCACTATGATCTAACTGAGTGGCATAGCTTCAATGAAGCTCTACTAATCAATATCTTTGTATCAACTATGGATTAAATCACTATGTCTATTGTCAAAAGGGTCACTTATAGTCTCAAACCCAAAGAGAATATCGGCCAACTCTGCGGTCCCTCTCAGCTCTACGGGGCATTTTAGTGTCTTTCAGTTCATTATTTTGGTTGGAGTCCTTGCAAATTACATTCACGTTAACCCTGTTTCTAGCAGCAGGCTGCTGTTTCCCTTTGGTCCCCAGCAATACACTCATGTGTAATATATTGGATGAACGGTTCTCAAGATATGCAAAAGACATACACGAAGACAGACAAACAGACGGACAGACGGACAGACGGACAGACGGACAGACAGACAGACAGACAGACAGACAGACAGACGTAGATTCCTTGCTTTATACTTAGATGCTTCAAAGATTGACTTTAAAGACTTTATTTATTAACCATTTTCTTGAAATTAAGCTTTTATGACTATGAAGTCTGTTTTAATGTTTTTATTTCAGTATTTTTGTGATTTTCTTTTAAATTTGAAGCACAGAAGGTACACTATAGTTGTCATGTAACAGTTTCCCATTAAACTCCATGTCCCTGATTAGCTCATCATGAAGAGTGAACTGGTGTAATTCTGAGGATAGATTTGGTCCAGTGGGATGTGCTGTTGTCTCTGGCAGGGAGGGACCACCTTCACATCTCCACGGTGACAGATTCCCATGAAAGGAGCAGAGCAACACACTCAGCAGCCACTGAGGATGAAGAGCTTTGTTCTCAAATGAGACATTCAGGATTAGGATTCAGGAGAATAAAAAACATGTCTCTTTCTACCAAAACTGCAATCAAATTGTGAAACTGTTATTAAAAATGGTGGATTATTTGATTAATCACTGGAGGCTTGTCAGGTGTGAAGCTTAAACATTCCTCTGTTTCCTAGACAATGAGATTATGGACTACAGACAGTGAGATATGTCCAAAACCCAGAGGCAGCCTGGGTATAGGGGATGACCCGCTCTCATTAGTGAGCTGCAGAGAGGATGGCAATTACCACTCTGAGCCCCACAGGAAGACTGTGGCAACTCTGAAGGGACTTGTTAGGTGTGTGATACACTGTGCATAAAGGTGATACCTGTTTCTACATGTGCAAGACTGCTGTATGGAGACACCAGAATTTATCATTTTACAGAATTTGAATTTCTTTGAGTTCTTAGTTATAATTCGCCAAGTCATAAGAGGATCGATTAAACCACTTTACCAAACAGATGTATGAGGGATTAGAAGTTTATCCAGGAGACCACGGAGAAATCATTTATTTATTATTTATTTATTTATTTATTTACTTGATATCAGGTTCATATGTGTTGACTTTTTAAAGACAGAGTCTATTGAAGTCCTGCACCAGAGAGCACTTAATAAAGGGACGAGACGTAACCCATTTGGATTTACAGACAGCTGAAGAACAAGCCAATGAATCAGGACAAAAAAATCAGTGCAACAGACAAATAAGCATCTTCTGTTAGATTGTATCCAACGTTCTTGACGAGAAGATGAAATAAAACAATCTCATAACGACAATTCCACAGATGTTAATCTCAAATGATAAATCACAACATGAGTGCCTTGCTCAAGGGGCACATCAAAAACGAACAAAACTGCCTATTTACAAAGTATACACTGTTAGTCACTACAGTGGTTTCAGTGCTACTCAGGGATGAAAAATGCATGCCTGTGTGTATGGCCGTAAGAGAAAGAAAGGAAGGCTGTACGTATGTGTTGGGGGAGAGTCGATTCAGTGTTGCTAATGACTGCCTTCCCATGAGCTTAATCAAAGATTTGTACATTTAATTGCTGTCAAGTCAGCGCTCACCACCTGCCACGTCTTGCCACACATGTGCTCACCCCCTCTCCGGGAGCATTTCCAGCTCCATCTATCATCCGTGGCTGAAGGCTGAGACAACACAGCCTGCTGGGCAACCTGCACTCAGCCATCCAGCCGGGCCAAGCCAGGCCTGCACAGCATGGACCCAGAGGGCCTGCTCAGCGCGTCGGGAGGTCCGTCAGCACCTGGGCCTTACAGTGCCAAACCATTCTTCACATTATTAAAAACAGACTAGCCTAAAACTGACACCGAATAAAGTCAGTGAGATGTATGTTTTTGTTTTCTTCTCTCGCAGAGGCATTCACATGACGCGTAACCTGGCCGTGACATGAGATACATATCAAAGCAGAGAAGTTCTGTGAAACGCCGCCAACCGTGCGCCTCTGTGGGCCTCACCCTTACTCCCACGCTAATCACTATCACCGTGTGTGAGAATTGGTGGTCTGCTTTGTCCCTCGGCACAGCCCGGGATGGAATGTGGGCCTGATCTGTTATCAGTCTCAGCTTGTTTTCCCAGCTGATGCCCACAGGCCCGGTGTAGCGCAGACACTCTTGCACGAGCTGTGTGAGGATCTGTCAGGGCTGTTGGCTAATGCCTCTCACCTTTTGATTTGTGGGGCTACTACAGTATGTATGACAGACATTATTAGTTCCCAAAGGCCTGAGGTAAACAGTAACGCAGCATCAAGTGGATTCTGAAATACTGCGGGGACTTACACAGCACACACACAGTAAAAAAAACTCATGACCCTCATTTATTCAGCCATCAAGTCTGGAGTTATACATTTAAGTAACCTTTGTGCCTCACTAGGGACATTCCTGGCTTTTTTTAATTTATTTATTTTCAATCATTTTGGTTATCTTAATGCATATGGCATAAAGTTGGGCAAGAGTGTGAGGTTCTCTTCTTTTAAATGTTGGATGTTCAACCTCAGCTCCTATAATAAATCTATAATAAACTGTGTAGCCGTAATACAGACTCTCAGACCTTATGGAAAAATGTCCCAAATGAAACCCACCATGCATTCTATTACAAAAAATTTTAAAAAATGAATGAATATGTGGTAGTTATGATCAGGAGTGAAGTTGATTAAAAGTTTTAACTGAGTGAAAGGGAAAAGATATACATTTATTTATCATTTTATGGCAGTTTTAAGGACATCAGAGCACTTTCTTTAAGTGAGGGACAAGGGATAAGGGCACATTTATCCTTATTCAGTCTTACAGTAGAGAGCAGATATATAGAGCCTGAACAACTGGCCTGTGTGACAAGTTTAAAACGCTCATTAATTGCATCTCATGAAAACGTTTTATTTTGGAAAAGTGTGAGATTTTTAATCATAAATACCAATATGTTTTAAACCACATGGAGGCAGTCTAAGCATTTTTCCAAATACAAGTTTTAATTGATGATTTTCAAAGATCACCTAAATTGATATTAATCTCCACTTTACATCTGTTTTATCTCCCTCCTCCAGTTACACTAATAATCAAATTAACATATAGTATTTGTATGACAAAAATCAAATAGGAAACTTAAAAGTAGTATAATTTGGCTCTGGAAACAGATGTCAGACCGGTTTCACACACAACCAAGCTTTCACACAATATCACATACGGTGAGGTGGTGGCTCAGGTGTTACAGTAAATTCAGTGTTACATTCAACCCTGAACGTTTGCTAATCATCCCATACACCGCCCCAGGCAAGACAGAAGAAAACAGGCCTGACCTGTACGCTGGGAGTCACTTTAACTGTAAGCGGGCAAGTCTGGACAAGGCCTTCTGTAGCCTGGCATCTCCTGGGGACAGAGCACTGCATGCAAAGTGGGATCCAGACCTGCTCCCGTGGGTGGCTGAGCCAGGGAGCAGGTGGAAGGCTACAGCTGCCCGGTGGACTCCCAAAGCTCATCAGTGGCCCAGCCTTTTTCACTGTCTGGAGGGAAGAGGGAGGTTAACTTGCCTCTATAGGCCTTCCAGCGGGTTCCTTTTTACTTCACATTCTTTAAACCAAGGGATTACTTTGATGGACATTTAATATTAAATAGAATGTATTGCCGAACGTCTGACAGAAGAAAGCGTAGATTGTCTAACGGTCACATTAAGACCCATTTTGAAGACGTTTTTGCTCTTGAGGTTCCCAATTTCAAATCTGACCTTGTCTTGCTACACTCAAACAGAGTTAACTAAAACAGGAATTGAAATCAATCACATTTTTTGATGATTTTAAAGTAAATCCTCCACTGACTACACCGGTACCTGCAATTGTTAAATTGAGTTATTGTAGATATTTTGGGTTCTCTAGGCTTTTAACCCGTACTCTTGTATTTGATCATTGATTGCTGGATTCATGTCTGTTTTTATCCTTTTAGTAAATTGCAGATTCATGTGTGTTTTTTTGTATCTTGTTTGTACTTTAAAGAATAGTGTGACATTTTGGGAATATGATTATTCGCTCTATTGTCGAGGGTAATATGAAAAGATTGGAACCACTCTAATTTCTATCAGACAGATATGACAGCAGTGTCAATCTTCTCTTCTCTCAGCAAGAAAGCAAACACGCAGATTTCCCAAATTGGAACATTGCAACATGTTCCATCTACTTTTACTGTCCTGAGTGAACAGCTCTGCTTGGACCAGCCTTAATTAATGAATCGATCAATAAAATATGCCACTGTTACTTTCTAAGAAAGTAGTAGAATATATCAAGTTCTTTTCTCACGCATCTAAATAAGTATACAGCAGCACAGATTCCTGTGTTGAAGACAGCTTCATCAATACTGTATAAGAAATACACTTTTATTGTGTAAAACAATTGGTGTAATCAGAAGCCTTGAATCGGATCCACTTGCTCAGCTTCCGTCATAGAGAGTATACTGATGCAGCAAATGCAAACACTTTTGGTGATTTGTATGGCAGCCATACATACTGTACCTAATGTTCATTTATATTGCTGCTCCTGATTCATTTGACATCCGTGTTTCTTGAGCTGTAATCTGTAGGAAAAATGAACCAGACTACCCATTTTGAGGACCAGCAGAAAGGAGGCTGGACCATATGGCAGCTCTTCAGGGAATAAAAAATAGATAGAGTTCACGATCTCTCTCATATCGTGACAGCAGATGCAAACTGAGTGGTCTGTTTCGCTGACTCACGTTGGGCCACCCACGTATCAGAGCGGCAAGCTAAAATCACACACTGTTTCCACGACAACCATAATTTATACCTTCAAAACAACTTTTTCTTTCATCTCACACAAAAAAAATGTTTTAATTAGAAAGTAGCTTCTGGACTTGTGTCATAAATACAGCAAGTTTGAGCAAAATAAGTATAACAGAGATCACGTTCCTTTGTTGGGGAGGAATAGACTTTGCATAGCAGGTAAGCTAACTCCAAGAAAAATAAGGAATGTGAGACAAACAGGTCTTTTTTTGTAGATTTGGCATATTGCCTTTACGGATGTTGAACCCAGTCAAAGGCAAAAACAAATCCACATAAATCACACTGCAAGATAAGTGGAAAAGTGTTTTGTGAAAGCCTGATCCTCCATTCTTGAATTTTATCAAACTTCCTACCATGATTTCCTATTTCAGGTCAAACACAGCTTCCTACTTCTTGATCAATCTGGACCATTTCATATGTCGGAGCCAAGATATCACTTCAGAGAAAGTCAAGACCTTTCTGCAAATGAATGGGAGGAAATGGCTGAAGAGTTTACCCACCATGCCAGTCATTCAGTAATAACACCCTTTCTTTGCCTCTGTGCACTCAGGTTAAATACCACTGTTTGTTTTCTCTGCGTGGATTTGATTTTCTTCTATAATTTGAAACTGACCGTTTAAAAAACATTGGGTGGAAAGTTTTCAGATCTCTCTCTCCTCTCCCCCCTCCTCAGTGAAAACAGGGCCTGATCTGGCCTCGGCCCCAGCTTGTTGGGACAGCTGCTCAGATGATCTGGGCTCTCTGCAGGTTCCATGATTCATTTTCTGAGTCAACACCCCCAACTTGAGATTCAACCTCAATGCAGTCGTGATTTACAGGAAAATTTGTAAAATTGAATGATTACTCAACTTGATGTGTACAGCATAAATACTGGCTGTGTTAGAAAAGGCAACAACTTAACTACAAGAATACTTTGATGACACACAAAAATTATGTGTTTTCATTCCAACTGGCCCAGAAGGCATATTCTTCTATGGCTTTGGCTCACTGCTTGGTTTTAATTACTTTCAGTAACATATACAATTTGCCACTGAGGGCTTCTTTATGACTTCAGGATATCTCAGAATCAAAATCAGCTTTATTGGCAGAGTATGTCTACACATAGAAGTGTTTCTATAAGTAGTAAACCATACAAAATAGTGCAAAGGATTTACAAGGACTACATGACCATGTGTAGAATGTGCATGAGAAAGTGGATGTTTTGGTGTTACATGGATATGGACAGACTGATTTAAGTGTTTATCAGAGTGATGGCTTACTTATACGGTTTGCTTTTGGGATGTGGAAATAAACTACACAGCAGAGTGTATAAATGACAGCTCATTCAACAGGTTGATAAACCTAAAAGATTGTCACAACAAAAAGTAAAAGATATGAGCTATATTTAAAGTTGTCATATTTTGTATAAGGTTTAATAATTCATGCCACTATCGAGTTTCTTAATAGCCATTTTGTCCTTAATCCTATTTAAAGGGCTTGACAACTCCATTAATAACACTCATGTGAACACTACGGGAACGTTTTTTGAGAGAAATGTGGTTCTTTCACTATGTGATTATGCTCTAATTATGCTCATTTTTTTTCCTCCAAACTCCAGGGAGTCCACTGATGTATTGTCAAAATACAAATTACACATTTTAAAGCTTTCAGCAAAGTCACATAATACAATTCCTTATCCAGAATTCTCATTCCTATCATACTGCGAAAGCTGCAGTATGAGTCCTATCATACTCCCCCCTGGGGAATGCAAGCAGTTTCAGGAGAAGCTAAGTGAATGGAAGTAAAAAATAATATTGCATTATTTATAAGATCACATAGAAAAGCCTAAATGTAAGTGATTTGGCTAAGGAGATATTTCAGAGATACAGTAGTTTTGGGGAATTTTTGAGTTTTACCAACTTTTCCAGAGTCAGAAACACAAAAATGGCTGATTTGGCTCAATTGTTGAGCATCTATGGAATCAAAAAAATAATCATGATCCCATAGACATCTAGCAATTTAAACTAAACAAGAACTAAATTAAACCAGGAAAGTGGGGGTGTTATTTCTGTTTGATTAACAGTGATGAGCTCTAGCCAAATTGCTAAAAACATTTTTTTTTTTTTAAAATACTTTTACTGGAGCTACAGTTTTTTTTGACACAACACACTTTTTACTCACTACTCCTTCAATACCTACAAAGAATGTACATAATGAGTTGGAAGAATGCACTATGAAGTGTCATAAAGCACACTCCTTTGTATCTGAGACAGGGCAGAAAAGCTCTCAGTCACACCCATATGATGAGGGATCGGGCGAAAGTTTCAGTGTGGCTGATCTGGATCACTCTGGTTCTGCTCCTCACCCAGGACTGAATTAGCCGGTACCTCCCTCACCAGACTGGCGTAGAGAGTGTGTGGGCTGACATAGATTAATGATGTCAGGCCAGCAGTTTTGTCACAGCCACTCCCAGTCTGCGTATAAAGCCACTAATCACCAATCTACCTTGTGCAGACTGCTCCGAGTTCCCCGCTCATGCTAAATATTATTGTTGTGAGTTGTAGGTCTAGTGACTCATACTTTCCATTGACATCTTACTCATTCAGCCACTACAATGGGAAGGAGTGGCTTTCTGCTGACACGGTGGTGCACACATTCCCACACAGTTCTGTGGAGAAGTACAGCATTTAACTGTAGTTTATGCTCCACAAAGTTCATTTGCACCTTATTTTAAAGCAGCACAAGACCTTTTGAAACTCTACCAGTAACTAATACTTTGCAACGGCGCCATTTTGTTCCTATGGTGGCCTGTAAGTGAAGCAAATAATTAAGTTATGTGTAAAAAATTCTAGTTTTTTTTAGCTAATTAGAAAGTCCTTTGGAAAGTGAATAAGAAAGAAGATATACAAATGAATGATAATCCTTCTTGGTCAGGTTTGTAAATATTTATAGCTGTGATGTTTTGTGATTTTGGTCCCTCATGGCATCGCCTCGTGCCTTCTGTTAAAAGTTGCACTTGAGGATAGCAAGCGCTGCAGTCGACGGTCAGTTCGCTGCCGACACGCATGTACGTTCATGTACTTTATGCTCTTGTGATTCTCGGTCTCTGGCTAAGCTCTCTTGGTGTGTGTGTGTGTTTGAGTGCACACTATGGGGAGTCAGCACACAGGCCCACTTCACGTGGTTCGGAAGGTGAAGGGCTATTAGGGGAAAGGTGAGTATGGGACTGCTGCTCTGGGTTACTCAGTAACTGGGGCTCTCTCCTTCCCCTCTCAGGCCTCTAGTGCTGTTCCTGTGCAACCACCCCCACACCTTCTAACACACACACACACACACACACACACACACACACACATACACACACACACACACACATACACACAGCAGTTGTATGTCTGGTCTCTCCTTGAAAGAAGAAATAATGAAGCAATATACCAGTTAACATGTTATTTTCCCAGTAGGAAAACCTGAAAGCGTAGGTGTGTATGTGTCTGAAGGATGAGAAACATAATTTACCAAACTAAGGTTTAAAACCGACTGTAGAGTGGGGTGAAAAGCAGTGCATGGATGTGCGGCATGTGTGCTCTGGAGGTGTTGAAGGTGTAAAACCAGATGACAATGATGCAGGGTGGAAGTCAGCTGCAGGAAAGGGGAGACAGCTTTTATAAACTAAAGGCCGTGATACACCAACCAGATTATCGGCCGTCGGTAATGTCGGGCCGTCTGTCGGCCTAGTTTTTGCGGTGTGTCCCCCGCCATCGCCACTTTTTGGCCCTGCTGACAGTCTCGTCATTCAACATGCTGAATCGGCGCCAGAGACTGTCGGCAAAATAAATCTTTAAATCTGGTCATAATAGAGTGGTGCAGGGATGATTTATTTTTGTAGGCCGCCCGGAAGTTAGCACCGCACCGGTTCCCTCAACAAAAAGACAATGTGTTAGCAACCCTCTTTTCAAAGACATGTAAAAGCTTAAAAATTCACGAGTGGTGTATTCACTGGTGTATTTTAACCAGGCATTTAACCAAAAACCCATTCAAAAAACCCATTGACTTTGAGACAAAGAAAATGCGAAGAAAGTGCTAAAATGCTAACTCATTGCCGGCTTTGCACCACTCTATTGATTTTGGAATTAGAGGGAAAAAAACACTTCTATCATGTTCCCAATGGTCAGCAAGGCAAAGAGAAAATACTTTGAACTGATGAACCATCAGAAACAAGGCCAGGGCAAGCTGTAACACCTACTTCATGGTATTAAACAAATAACAGTGCACAGCAGCTGGATTCTAGCAAGACTACTAAGTCTACACAAGACCACACTAAAATCCATCTTGTCAGGCTTCAAGTAATGCGTTTGTGTGCAAACCACCAGTGATGGGATCGATCAGCGTCCTCCATGCCTGTGAGGAGCTAATGGCAGCTACAGGCAGTTACAGGCGTGGTTTAGGTGTGTGAGACGACACAGAGAAGCGAGTTCTTGTAATCAGAACTGGAGAGTATGGTTTTATTGAAAGGGAAGCAAAGAAGGCTTTTCTCAATGGAAAATATGTTTTTTGCTTTTCTTCCAAACTCTTTCCAATGACGGCTTCTCAGGTGGTTCTGTGTAAACAAACCATCTGGCACGTCAGGTTAGAAAACAAAGAGACTTAAAGCAAATGTGGCGTTTACCCGTTGAATCTGAGGCTAAATTTGACCCTACCTTTAATGGTAGGATTACGTAATAGTCAGTACATGAATCAGAAATGCCATACGTTTATTTTAAGGACAGTTAATGCCATTTATTGGTGTGTGAATGCTACTTGTTCTAGGGTGCTCTTAAAAAAAAAAAAAAAAAAAAAAAAAAAAAAAAGTTTGGGGTTAATCCTGAGAAATACTTTAAGCAAGAAACAACACAGCTGATGTGAGATCTACAAATCAATGATCTCATTTGTTTACCATGAACATCCTGAGGATGAGATACGGATGCTTAACTTTAAACTAACACTGATGGAGTACAGAACCAGGGCGGATGATACCACCTTTTATTGGATTGGATCCTCCTAGCCTCCTACCGTTGCGTCACCTTCCAGGCACTCCGGCATCAAAACACAGCAGTGTGTAATGCAGCTACAGCCATATTTGTTTACTGTCCCTGACACATGAAAGTGGGGTGACCGGGTCGGTGGCCTTGACCGGCGACAAGAACACCCCCTGTCTATATAATCACTGCCTTTCTTCCTGTCCTGCACCCAACAAAGCTCGGCCCTGGTCTTTCGCCTCAGGAGTCACGGGACTGTGCTTTGAAAAAGCGCACAGCAGGGCTACACTCGGACCAATGGTTGCGGAGACAGTGCTCTCTGTGTGAGTAATGATTGACAGCATGTTGGATTACTCAGAGGTATTAGTCATGGTGAATTTGTTACATGTTCTTGTTCTCTATTCTGTTAGTGTGAATAGGTCTGTCTGTCCGTCAGGTTCGTGGATTTGGTCGTGTGCTGGTGGCAAACCTGGGGATCTTTAAAGTAATGTTTGGCAAAAAACTAAAAAATAATAAAGCATCGAAATGTTTTTCAGTTGAAATGCTCATGAATTTTCATAGTAAACTATCTACTAGTGATGTAAATACACATCTATGATCACCACTTAAATCTTTATCATTTATTCAAAAATCTCTCTTTTGTGACGCGCACAACTTGAGAAACAGTAGAGATTTTTCACGCGTGACTAAAATCCAATAACAACACAGGGCAGATCTGGTCATTAGTGAAACAATTCAGAAATCACTGAACATGCTCGGCCGGCCCAGGACTCTGTACAAAGTGTTCATACCAGCAAAAGCAAACATGTTTCTGCTGGGAGGAAAAGCTTACACAATGAAGTAACACAGCCACACGCAATACTGTACAAGCATTCTGGGGCACCATCAGGGGGTCCAACCTTTTCCAACAGCGTGAGGGCAAGGCAGCTCCATCATTGGCTAATCTTTGGCCGGAGAGAGCCAGTCATCTCTGCGCTCTCCTCTCATCCCACAACTAACCAAACACTGTGCTGTTAGTGTCTCTGATATGCTTTGTTTATCAGGCCACCTGGACATGCATCTGGTCATCCAGGGAGTATGCCTGTCAATAGCAGTGCCAGATGGACGGGCATTAATAACTGTGTCTTATGTGCCAAAATGACAAGCTGCAAAGGCTGACTCTTAAGGCAGTTTTGAAGTTTGTGAAGTGCTCAGTGTTGAGAGCACTGAATGAAATGCTGATTAGGGTGATGGGAACAGCAGAGAATCAGAAAAGAAAATTAATTACTGTGCACTAGCGTTTCAGGTCACTACTTCACAGTGTCCCCCTTCCTGTGCTAATAGACACATTACATAATAGTCTCCAAAGAGAAAGAGGTTTGACATGAAGTAACCTTTCCGAATAATAAAAGCGATGTGGAGAAATAATTACGAGTTGTATTGATATGAGGCGGGAGATATTTGAGCTTCATAATAAGGTGGATGGCCATGCCCAAAGCAAGTGCACAAAGCATGAAGAGCATGTTACATAACTAATTTCTTTATTCTAATGGGCTTAATAAGATATGTTAGGGGAATGAGTGGCTCATGTAAACTAAGAATTTGCCTCGGGTGATGAAATCCACAAACAAAGTGTTCTCCAAGTATTGACTAATAACACATTACATATAATGACTGATAAATTAGATTTCCGGGGATAAACACGTCTCCTCTTGCAGAAGGTTTGTGTACAATTTTTAACAAGGGGGCAGGGCGGGATGCAACTGTACATAATCTGCATGTACAGCATAGTTTGAGGAATCAAAACAGAGAACATGTTGACATTGCACACCTTGCAGGGCTCTTACTTTTTATTTTAGCGGCACAAAGTCCATTATTTCGTCATTCATTTCTTAACAACTTCCATCAGATAGGACGTTATCTGTGTGGGAAGATTAGAGCTGGAAAGTAGAATAAGGTATTTCACCTGAAACATGGTGTCACAGGTAAAGAAAGTGAGTGTTTTTTGTTTTTTTCTAAACTCAGCCAGCTCTAAATCTACTGAGGCTGCGATTTATCATTTTAGTCCATCTGGGGTAACCAATTCAGAGGTTGTATTGACCTATGTCCTGTATATATATATATATATATATATATATATATATTTGCTTTTTTTTTTACCAGGGTACTTTTCTGTAAAAGATGCATCAGCAACATGATGGCAGCATCCTATCTAAGGAAAAATTTGCTATAAATGAAGTCATTAGTCTATTCAGTTAAAATAGTGACGCTAATCACTGTCCAAAATAAAAATGGCATTTTAGTCAGAACAGTGAACGAAACACACAATCAACTTTGGGTACAATAATTGATATATTGTTTTAAAGAGTGTTTTAGATGCACGTTATAACTATTGAGAGCAAAATTAAAAAGTAACTCTTCCCCACATTTGTACTGAATTTGAATTGTGTCCTAAATGCAATACATTACGACAGCATCACTGTGTTGCGACCCTCATTTCTGTTGTTCACTACCAAATCCTACTTTGAGGAGCTGATGATTCATTTCTGAACAAGGAAGCAACTCATGACATTTCTAAGCACGAACAGTCCTTTTCCTTCAAAGTTTCTGCTGATATAAGACTCAATTTATTAGCTCTGGATCGACAATAATCATCAGTCACTGGAGCCAGAGGGATGGAAAAAAAAAACCCTCAATATTATCCTTTAACCCAGATTCCCTGCTGGTCTTATGCTTCAGCAGGCAAAAGCTTGGTGACTGCTGTCATATGGAGCGGATGATGGGATGAATGTTTGCCACCCTGCTCACCACTACCTACCTCTAAGTGGTGACTCCCATCACCTCTCACATCTGCTAACTCGTTAATACAGCCATCGGCAGGAAAAAGCTCTCACGTGCTGAACTGTGTAGGCCCACATGTATTCACACACAGCTGAGTAAGTGAGGGTGTGCACCGTGTGTATTGTTACACACGAACAATATGCTGTTATTCAGTAATCCTGCTTCTCAAACACCACCCCACTTTCTGCCAAAGAGTGCTGAGTAAAAACACTCAAGAATCCAGCTTGTATCCGACCGGAGCCAAGCAGTACTGGAAGAGAGAGCTGGTCTATTTAAAGGACTTAAGAGCGCCGTCCAGATGCTGAACTTTGTGGTATTCCATTTATTCCCAGTACTCAATGTCCTGGCCAATGATATCTGAGTAACATCCGGTGAGCTGGGGAAATCCTGGGTCTCAGTGCTGGCAGTGCCGCCAAGAACCTTGTTGTCAGATAGCAGAAATGAAATGCTGCCTCTCAGGCAAGATACCATAGCAGCAGACCGGATCAATGGTCACTTCTCCTTACTGTTTCAGCTGTGCTTTATTAGGGATTATGTGGGATGGGTGGTGTCAGAGTTTCTATGATATGATGTGGTATTATATGTCATCATGCCACAACAGTCCAATGATGTGGAGTTTGCTTTCGATAGAGATGAAAAATACCACACTATTGGGATCAACTGTACCCAGTTAATTTATATATGTGGATGTAGGTATATCTGGATGCATGCATGAATGAATGTTTATATGCACATTGTTGTTCATACGTATATATATATTATTTCTTTCTTCATCTAATAGACCATAATGTGTTCAATATGGTCAACGATTTATTTAAAAAGGTACAATTTATGGTAAATGACTAATTCCTGAACAATTCTAGTTTTGTTTATACATCTGAGTCAGCCTGGTAAGACTTTTTCTTTTTTCTTTAAAGCCAAACAAGATCGTAAAACAGATTTTCCATTTCATCCCTACAACTCAAAACAGTTGAGATAAAAATAAACACAACGTTGGTGCTGAAACTTCTTTCAGGTTGCTCTAAACATTGTAGCTGATTTCTTTTTTTTTTTTTTAAGTGTGGAAAAATAAGACGAGTCTCTTAAATCAAGTGCATCCTTCTGCTTTATATTATGTTCAATGTTTTTTGTTTTTTTTTAAATAAAAAGACATTGTTTTGTACATTTATGGACATGGTAGAGGAGAGTACATGGTGCAAAAACAGAAAGGAGACATGTGCTTTACAGAGAGAAAAAAAGCCGACAGCAGTGAAAGTAAATAGATAATATACATATAATGTTCTTTCGTCCTGGCACTCAGGAGAGTCTGTCTCTGAGGTCACCAACTTCCCACAAAGAACCCCACCTTAACAGCTACTTTTTTTTTTTTTTACATTTGTGTTATTATGCTGTACAAATGACACAGCTCTTTAAACAACCTGAAGACTGTCCTTCACTGGGGCTCACCTCGTGTTTTTGAGATCAACCAGGTGGGATAAAAGTGTCTGTTAGGACAGCAGGGTCTGAACCTGCTGAGGTGATCTGGGTAGCAGGTTCTCTGAGTCTTTGTAGCTGTTAGCTGGGCTGGTCAGCGCTGTGTAAACCTCCCCATAGGCTCTGCACACCAGCTCTGTGGACTGACGGAAAATCTGCTCCCTGCACAAACAGAAAAAACGCTTTCATTTTTATACTAACAAAACAAAAGTAGCTACAGTGAGTGGGCCTTTTAAATGGTAACATCTCAAGTGTAAATCAGACGAGCAGAGCTATGCTGTAATTAGTCACTGATCAAGAGCTGAATAAGAAAGCCATGAGTAAGAATTTGTCCTAATTACTTTTTACTTTTTTTTTTTTTTTGCCCAGTGACCATTTTACACTGTGTCAAAACAATGAGTGGCAGGATGTGGTGCACACTGCCATCTATGGATACATATTACAGCATAAATGGACAAGCATCAGGTGTCAGCAACATATACCGATGTAAAGACTGAAAAGACTTTAAAT
Source organism: Bovichtus variegatus (assembly GCA_943593645.1). Taxonomy (NCBI): domain Eukaryota; kingdom Metazoa; phylum Chordata; class Actinopteri; order Perciformes; family Bovichtidae; genus Bovichtus; species Bovichtus variegatus. The sequence continues at coordinate 6,115,146 of CALSCE010009465.1, read as the reverse complement.
GAGAGAATTGTATTCTCTCTAAATCATATTTACAGCAGTCTTTTAATCTAAAAATGTATTGAAAAGTATTATTTTTCAGGATTTCTGCTTCAATCTCTAAGAAAGAAAGTTATTCAGCAACTATTTTGCTAATTGTTTTCAAGCAAACATGTCAAACATTTGATGAATCCAAGTTCTCAAATATGATAATTTTCTGCTTTGTTTGGTCTTACAGTATAGTACATTTTCTGTGTGGGTTGTTGGTTGCCATTTTTTTTGTTGTTGTTTACTTTAGGCAAGATTGCTCTATAAGTCATATATAAGACATATAAGACATATAAGACATATTTACAAAAACATATCCTCTTCTGCTTCTTTTGATTTGTTGATCATTTTAGTTCCTAAGTAGGTTTTTCTTTCAATGTAATCATTTGCCATAAAAGAAACTTGACATATACAGTAAAGTGAAGGACATAAGGAGTACTTCTTGCAGTGGAGTACAAATGGAGGATGCAGCAGTCAGACTGAAAAGCTTGGTGAGAGGACTCGTATCCAACTTTGGGCCACAGAGAAACATAGTGCTGCCTATAACACCTTACTCCATACCAAGAGAACCAACAACGACAAATGTAAAACGATGGGGAGTCTAAAAGTACATTCCCATTATTTGTGCCCAGCAGGAGTGTTTTCAGAGTGCTGGCGGGTGTTTTTGTGTATTTAGGTGAGCAGAGAAGCAGACTTGAGAGATAGCGGGAGAGAGAGAGAGAGAGAGAAAGACAAAGAGGAGGAATGATTTCAGGGAACGAGTGTGAGTGAGAAATGGACCAGAAGCTAATTAATGGCGTCCTGCCCATCAGTCCTCCCATGTCCATTAATAGAGAACATTAACCTGAGGTACAGAGTGCTTCTCAAGCCTGCTGCACTTCCCAGTAAACGTGACTCATAGAAAGAGCCCTCCAATGTAGCAGCTGGATTGAGCTAAAAGCATGTGCATTTTCTGATCAGCAAGACAGGCAGTCCTGCCAACCACTCTCTCAATGTGTTGGTGGCTTTAGCAATTTAGCATCCAAACTCACCATGCATTTAGTCGAGTGTTTTGTTTGGAATACTGTAATGATTGTATTACATCTGGGAAACTAATGAATGCTGAACATTATTAGGCCAATGCTCCTGTTCTATTTTTATCACTCTGAATATGCTCTTTACCCCGTCTAAACACCATGCGATGTTGTAAACAATTAACATGGAGCCTGAATATTGCATGTTTGCTATTCTTTCCCTGAACAGAGAGAGCTACTGTCAACAACAGGGACAGGAACTCACTTGATGGCTGCACTGAGCAGGAAGTTGAGCTGTGGCATCACAAGAGTGTCAGGCGACGACAAGTACCGATCAAACTGGACCTGAGAGAGTCAAGAGCAGGTGATGAGTCAGAGACCCATGTGAGAATTTATTGTTTCCCGCAGGAACATTTGCTTTATTAATACACTTAGAGTAACTCACCATTGCAGCTTTAATAGAAGAGCTGTCCATACTGGGGAGGAAGGACAGAGGACCCTGAGGCAGAAAAGTAAACATCAGCTTAGAATCCAACTCAAGGTCACAGTGTTTGAACAGCAAAGTCAGGTAGCCTAGGTACTTTATTCAGCCAGGTTTGGGCTACAGGCCGTGTTGAGAAGTTTTCTTCCTATCTCGTTTGTCTACGTTGCCCTCGGCAGCTGCTAATAATGGATAGAGGCAGGGGCGCAATTATGATTGAAGGAATTATTTTGTCTTCCGCCACCTAAATGTATAATTAGGGATAATTTCTTTTTCTTTGGTTTAAGAGAAACTTTATTTTGAAAAACACATTTCATCATTGAGTTTTACTTCTTCCTACCCTTGATGAAACAAAAAAAAAGATGATTTACACTAGGGCTGGACCATATGATCTGTATCTTAATAAAATGTCACATTTATCTCAATGACTATAAATAGTGCATGTACAGCAGTACAGGACACTTCCTTTATCGTGCTGGCTGACATGTTAAATGACTGATTGGTTGGTTAAGCATCTGTTTAAAAAGTCATGGCTTTTATTATATGGGATTCACACTATTCATGTATTGAAAAGTGCAAACAAAGTCAATTTAAGTCTGTAAGAAATTCATAGTTTTGGTGATTTGATAACTTCAGTTCATCATTTAGCCCCAAGTTACAGTACTGAGGAGATTTATTGGGGGGGGGGGGTGTTTTTTGAATACCCTGAACTTGTACATGGTGAATCTTGATTTGAGACAGGGAAAACAAGAGAAATGACCTCCCTAAATCTTGATAGGTAAAGACATGACTGACTTTGTGAACACAACAGCCGGTACCTTCAAGGCAATTAGCCGACACTGATTATCCAGAATGGCAACATTAAGTCAAGCTTAAATGTCTAAATTGCCAACATTAAAAACAGCAAATAGAAGGCGGTGCAAGGGTCAAAGCTACAGTGCAGTACCTAGAGTGATTTTATGGGGACATGTGCACATTAACAAACTCATTATGAGACTACAAACTCATCTGCTAGCTACAAGCCAGTGTTGGTTTAAACACTGCTTTCTTGTGTCTGACTTGTTTATTTGACGTATCACAGACAATTACATGGATAAAAAGTTGAGCAGATAGTGAAAGTAAACCTGAAAAGTCTAAAATATACTTGGGGATTCTTTTCAGTCATTGACATCTGGTAGGGCGTCAAATATGGACAGCTAGACCTAATCTTTTCAAACAGAAGACTATTTCCAGAAAACCCAAGATAGGCCACACGAGGAGAGAGGTAGTCTGCAGAAAAATGACAGTTTTTGATTGAGCTTTGCGCTGAGCTGCAGCAGCAGGGTGTGGTGTGTCCTCACATGACCCTGGGTTTTCAAGACTCGCATGCTAAACCACAACTATGGGTCTCAGTCAGCCCAGTGGCAAAGTGTGTTGCAAAGAGGCAGGAAGGCTCCGAGGCATCAGCTCTCATCTGCACAGGACTATTCTGGAGAAGGTATAATATCTGTAATAGAGCATAATATGATCTGCCTCAGTCTGTCCGTTTCTCATCTGAACAGGTGTTAGAAATGCTATTATGCCCTTATAAAGACATTGGTCATGTTGTAACCATAGCAATAGCTGGTGTAAAGCCCAAAGTGGTAGTGTAAACAATACGGTTAGGTCCTAGGGACGCTTACAGGAGAGATGCGAGAAAATAGTCCACAGTTCTATAATTCACGAGTGAGTGCTTGTCAATGTGTAGTTAAGTGCTTCACGTGAGACCTGTTCAGCACTATGCTGCTGGACACAGCTGTAGATGTAACTCAGTCCGGCTCTGGTCAGCACGTAGGATGCCTGCTCGTTGATCAGAGTGTCGAGGTGAGCCTCGATCTAGAAAATGTGGGAGAGAGTGGCTTAACATCTGGTGCAAGTCCGCATTGTGAACCAATGGTACTTGTGGCTAATAGAGAACCACAGTGCTATTGATAATGAAACTTCCACAGGAGCTCTTGTGGTGCTCAATTACAAAAGACGTGCTAAAAATAGAGGATAGATGGTACATTTGAGCGTGAACAACAATACATGACGCACAACCTTCTATGAGACAGCAAATTAAATCTTTTTTTAATAAAAGAATCGGGCTCTATGGCTTTTAATGAAAGGAACAAGAATCATTGTCTATGAACAATGCCCCTACGCAGACAATGTTATGACTGTGAGCTAGGTTTTAATGTTGGTTAACATTAGTGTTTCATGATTCTTTTTGCCTCGTCTAAGGCGTGGTCTCTCATAATTGGTTTCATGCCCTTGACTAACAGTAACAAAGTGTAAAAAGATACCTGAAACATAAACGAATAAATGTAATTAACTCATTCAGTATTCATTTGTTGACAATTATTTATATTTAGGACAGACCTGGAACTCGAGCATCTCAAGCCTCTTGTCAGTGAACTCGAAGAGAGCCAGGGTGGTCTTCATGACATACAGTGAGTTGACCATGTAGGTAGCCATATCAGCTGTGCCAAGGTTACTGGCAGACACAGTACATAACTGTAGGAGGGGATCCAAGATACAAGAGAGCACCTGGGAAAGACAAAGTAACACAAAGCATTACGAGCTGAGTGACACGTCACTGGCTTGGGTGAACGGGTGACAAAAACAAATATCAACTCATTTTTATACGATTAAATATGACAATTAAGGGAGACGAGTTTGACTTTTCTACCATCCTGATCATACTGTTTAAATAAGAGTTTACCTGAGCAAAGTCAGCCTGGCGGGCATCCAGAGGAACCACTGACGAGTCGTGGGAGGCCAGCACTTCCCTGAGGAGGGAAAGGGTCTGAGTGAGGGAGGCTGTAGGTCCCAGGTCTGCAGGTGGTAGCTCCACCTGCCCAGGCAGACACAGACAGAAGAAGACAAAGTATTAGCTGATGGAGCAGAAGAGCAAAGTTATTCTTGCAAGGGTTAGTTGTGCACGGGCTGTAGCCTTCCCTAAGACAAGCGGTCCTCGTAACATTATCAAAGCATCCCTAATGAGCAGCATGATAGACCGAATATACAACTGCTTCCTGCTGCTACTCTGAGTCTCAGCTTGTTCAGAGTCAGCAGAGATGTTTTAATGAAGAGGGTTTTGATTTCATTGGCTTCTGGAAACACAACATAGAGCTGAGCCAAGCCACCGTTGGCCACCTAATAGAGCAAATTATGAGAAGGCTGTGTTCCTGGCATTAGCTGGAATTGACACCAAAACCCTGAGGGCCTTCAATTTCATTAGCACCGAGCTACAGGGATAATTCTTGTAACTGCTATTGATCAGGACACAGCCAGCATGCTATATGGAAGAGCAACCGCTCGTGCTGAGGTATATTTGGATGGCAATTTAACTAAACGGTTACAAGTTTGGTGTTTTTTGGCAGCTCGCGCCATTTCGATGCTGTGGCCAGCAGGCTGAAATTGTTTACAAGCATAAGTGCTTCAGAAATAGCCTTGTTGTCTTTGAGGGTTTTGACGCAGAGCTGAAATACACAACGTGTGTCCACAGGGTGCATACTGAACTTCTGCACTGTCATTTAAGCTTTTATGAGAGAACATTGCGATCCGTCTTTAGTTTAAAAACAAGGCGGCTTCTTCTTCTTCTTGTCAGGTAATGGTATTGTTTTCCTAGCAGTCACTTTCTCACAACTGTGCAGGAGAAAACAATATTGTGGATCATTCAAATAGAAATCATTCTCCTCGTACTGCACCTTGTCCATGAGTCTGCTTGCATGCATGCTCAGGCTGTTGAAGAACATCTTTTTGCTGAGGATGTGCATTTCTTCAATAGTGATGAGCAAGGAGGCCACACTGGTCCCAATGATGGAGCTGCACAAATCCGTGAACAAGTCAATTAGGAATGCATCTGGTGATTATTTACACTATCAATCATTTTTTCCTTTCGATTCATAAAAAACATTTTTTGGTCAAAAAAAAAAAAAACGTCAATATACAGCATAACAAAATGCTCATCAAAAGCTCCAAGAGCCCAAAGTGACATCTTCAAATTGCTTGTTTTTTCTAGCCAACTGTGCAACAAAAAAAAAAGGTATTCAATTTACGATGATACAGAACAACGAAAAGAAAATTCCCAAATTAGAAAAAAAATTTCTTTTTTTACAATCTGTTGTCTGTTGATCGTCTTTGTCTGTCCCACTCCCCTACCGCCCCCTCAAATTATTGTACAGCGACTTTGAGTTCCTGAAAAGCGCTATAGAAATTCAATCTATTATTAGAATTATTACAAATGGCTTAAAAGATTAATCGATTATCAAAATTGTTGCTGAGTGAGTTAAAATACCTGATGGTGTGGTGGTAGAACTTGAGCAGGTTGGACAGCTTGTAAAGCAGGACAGCACCTGGCTCAGCCACAATGACCTGTTCTATCCGAACCTGAGGGACAGATCCATGATGACACATCGAGCGAGGACGTGAGCAGAAGCAGAAACAGAAAAGACAGACGATATGCATTCAACAGAGCAAGTCAGTGTTTCTTTAATAGCGTCTTAAAACGTATTTGGTTGCTCACTTTCAGCGGCCTGCAGACTCCCTCAGTGATGTGTCCAACCACTTCCTGCATGTTCTCCTCCACACCTGATGTAAGAGGAAGACACCCGCACAAATAGTTAGGACTATTTGGGATTAAACACATCAAGTGTTTTAAATCCTCTTTTGGAGCCAAGTAAATGGGTAACACACTAACTGAGTATAACATAGGGACACGACTTCCCTCATTCGTTCCTGTATTAGTCTTAGGATGCATTCACACATTAATGTTTACTCCAACATTTCTTTTTTTAGTTCGCTCTGTTTAGCCAGGTGACAGCAGAGCCATTACTCAAACTCAGGTGGCGCAAAGCTTTCAAGTCTTTAATTGTCATGTGCTCAAAAATGACAAAGATATAAGACATAAACTAGTTCAGAAGTTAATAATACAGATAGTAATACAGATGTGGGTGTGTGTTTGTGTGTGTGCGTGTTTGTGTGTGTGTGTGTGTAAACTGTGGTGTGTGCAAACATGTATTAGTACTATAAAAAGGTGGCACCATATAACCACACTGACACCTTCCTGCAGGGCTTAAACTTTTCAAATCACATGATTTGTTAAGAGTGAGATGATAATCACAATTAACCAAAAGGGTGTAAGGAGATAAATGTTGACATTTGATAGCCTGGATGTAATAGCTCAGCAAATAAAAATGGACCCGACTGATCCCCCTACTGAGCTGTATTCATTCTTACACAAGAAAAGACACAAGAAAAGGATAAATCCATCACCTGAACTAAATGCACTGGGATTAGACTAGTTTAATTGTCTAAATGTGGCCAACATCTCTAACCTTACTAAACGACTGGTTACCCAAACTCTGTCCAATAAACAAGCTACCTGTGAGTCTGTGTGACATTTATTAACAAGCACCTGCACTTGTAAAATACACCTAATTAAAAGATGCGACAAAGCAAACATTTATGATAAGGGCAAGAGTAAAACAAGCTGGGAAAAAAAGCTGTACGTGTGATCGCACCGTGTGTAATTTAAGGTGCGGCATGAACCGAAATTAGTGCAGAATGTGGAAAACTTCATACCTTGCAGAGTAACTTGTTTCAGCAGAGCTTCTAGGTGCTCCTTTTCTGAGGCGGTGGCTTGGTGCAGCCAGGCCAGCATATCCCCAACATACCTGAAAGAGCCAAAAAAACAGTCTGTATTAGACAATACGTCATCGAGGGGCCAAGCTGAGGGCAAATCTTACTACGCCGAGACTACAGCTACATCGAGACATAGTCATCGTGTTTCACACGCAAACACACGCTCTTGGTGTTACATTACGGTGAAAAATAGAAAGGTTAAACTTGAATTATTGTGTGCTAAGTGTGTGTGTGTGTGTGTTTGTGAGCGTGTGAAGACATAGAGAAGAACTTGTTGTTCTCAGAACTGCTGATGCCTCCTATAAAGTGGAGGTGATTTTGTGTTCCACACATGGCTAGTATTCTAAGAAAATCTCCCATTTGGCTCCTGGGCACAGCAGACAGAGGGAACAGAGGGATGTGGTACAACAAGAAACAAAGACACACTCAGACACTTATGGACATTTACCATCTTCTTAAATTGGATTTTAAAAGTAAAAAATGTAAGGAGTTCGGAATTAGATTTAATAGATCTATAGTTCAGGAATCACAATATTTACAATCATACAATAGTTACACTATAGAAGAGGGGTGGGGGAAATAAGATCAAGATTCTTTTTTGATCGATTTCGAAATCGATTATTTTTTTACTTTTTTTACTAAAGAAGCTAGATATTGCCACTAATGGACAGTAATCCTACACACAAAGTCATAGTTGAGTCAATATAATTTGTTGACAAATGTAACAGGCAGCATTTGTACTTTTTTTGTATAACTTGAACTGAAAAAGTGTTTATTTGTGCAAGTTCAAAATGAATAAATGTTACATTTTGTCTCAGGTTTGCCTTTGTGTGTGTGTTTATATTATTGCAATCAGTTGATATCACTTTTTTTAAATATAAAAACTCTGCTTTTCATGCCCTACTTTGCCACACCACCTTTATTAGTGCACAGTAGACTGCAGTAGACCCCGAAATTAGCACCGCTATGGACTGAACTGAGAATCGCTTTTGAATCGGGATTCGTTTTGAAATCAAATCGTGGCCCCAAAAATCTAAATCGAATAGTGAGATACCAAAAGATCCACACCCATACTATAGAATACTTATAGCTTGAAGATATATTAAAAGGGATAAATGTTTTTGAGGAATTGTACTAAATTATTATCAATAGACAAACCTATTGATTCCATGTTTTGCTGAATTTAACATTTTGTGAGCAAAATAATTGCAAAACAGTCAGGCATTACTATATGAATTTCACAAAAGATATACACGTTTCTTTGTATTCATCAACCCTGACTGTGGCCACATGTAAATGGGAAACAGGTTGAACATTTGATATAATCTAATTAATGTGTTAAAAGTGAAGTTAGACTGTATAAATACACAAATAGCTACTTGTTGTTCCAGTAGCCATTCATCTTTGGGGATGCATAGATGTGATTGAGCCGAGCCACAAACCCGTCATTCAGCATACCATCAAACTCAATGCAGAGACATGAAAGAAGCATCTCAAACGCTAGTTACGTCAACAAATTGTTGTTCCATCAGAACTGAAGTCTCCTTTTGGTTTTATCACAGTAAGAAATGGCAGACTTCAGCTAATACATGTGATGTACCTCATAGGGTCGTGTGAATGCATCTCTATGGGCCGCGGAGTCCCACCTAGCCCTCCGCGGGTGAGGGCGTCAATGAAGCCTCGTACCACAGCACATCTGCGCGCAGTCCCAAACTCATCCAGAGTGTACCTGACCAAACAGAAAAGAAAGAAGGCAACACTCAACACCCAAGCCTGGTGTGAAAAAGACGACAACGGCAGTGTTTTTGTGTCAGAGGTCAGTCGCTGACATACATAAACAATGCAGGCAGCCTTTCCAAAAGGAAAGACTTTGAGGGTGTTTTGATTATTTGACGATGGCAGGCTCTGTGACAGACTAAACAGAAGATAGAGCTGCATTAAGATTCCGGGAAACGCTGGTCTCCACTCTCTCAGCCTCAACATTCCCAGCCAGCACATGACCTTGAACCCTTTCTAGGCATTGAGACAGGTGCAATGCAGACAGACAGAATGAGGGGTTTCCATGAAGACATATCTTGGGGTAACGTGTGAAACTTTCCTTTGTGTTGTTTTGTTCTAGGGACAAAGGTTAACTCACAGTAAGCGTCGGGAGATCTGCGAGTCCCATGCTACTCTTTGTTCTGTACCAGCACAAGTTGCTTTCCTGTACTAGAGGGTATAACTCATCTGCATGGATCTTGACAGAGAATGCTTTTAAACATTTTTCTTCATTTTCTTCACTATGTAGTTGTGCTTGCCTTTAAATAACAGTGAGTAATGGGCATTAGTAATACTTACTCATATGTACTGCAATCATTTCAAAGCACTTAAAAACTTTCAACATTCAAAACAAAATAGACAAGGTAAATCAAGAATGTAGCTGCTGGAAACAAAACTGCGTTTGTTCAGGAATCTCAGACGTACTGTTCTTACTTGATACAATCAGAATGATATTAGTCTTTTTTGAGCCCCGTTTTATTAAACTATGAGGGAATATATTTGGATTAATTCATGCAAAAATAAACGCTAGACATTAGTACTGCTCATACAGTATTTGTAAGAAACCTGCAGACGCAGTGCTGATGCAATGCTGATCGCTTTAGTTTTTTTGGTGGATCTGCACTTTCTTTTTCTGCTGGCTGGATAATGGCAACGTTTTCTGTTGCTTCAGGCTGTTTGCTCTGTTGTTTTCCAAACTAAAACCTCTTTGGTTTCTCTCACCAAGAACACAGCGACAAGAATCCCCTTGGCATTACATTTTCACAATTCCACTGCGAGTGCCCACAGAAGACAGTAGCAGATTGAAATACAAAGCCTTACAATCAGTAGGAGGTGCCAATTTTCAATTTAACTAGCATGCATTTCTGCTCCTATGATGAATGTCCGGGAAGATGTAGTACCTGTAGCTATCTGGCAAACAAGTGGTTTGACAACATTATGCTGTATCTTACTTGTAAAGGACAGGTCGGTCTTGTAAGGCTTCCATGGCTTGAGTCAACACGGGGCTGATATCACAGGTCTCTTGGGTCAGTCCTCTGCATTCATCTTTGTAGAGAGAAGAGACATAGTACAATTCACTGCAGTCTTTCTGGTAACTAAGCTTGTGTTATGCTCTATTCATTGTTGCAAAATATTTTGGGTCAAGTTACGCTTGTTGGCAAGAAGCAAGTCAAAGCACCAAGAACATTTTTCATTCACTTTTTACTCCATGAGCTTGTAACAAGTAATCAGTCAGTTTACTTCAGACAATACAAACAATGAACAGTGTCAAAACGCTTCACTCCTGTTGAACCTTACCGAGCTGGAAATACACATAAACAACTTACAAATGCATATATATAAAAAAAAAAAGAGAGATGCTTCACAAAATAAACTTCTACTACATGCAGAGAAATGACAAAACAACATAATAACGTACAGCTCTATCAATTGACCATTACCAAACTTTCACTGGCCAAATATCTGGATTTGGGTTTTTTAAGGAAATCTAAAGCACAGCAACTCATTATTTAGTGGATGCGCTACAAATGTAAATGAGGTTTCTGTGATCTAAATGGTTTACTTACATTTTAATTTCAAGACAAACCACATGGCTAAGCTGAGGAAAAGTGTGGTTTCTGGCATTCTTTTGGACAAACTCAGTCAGAGGTTATGAGTCCCATGTGGCCTCAAATGTGCCCTTTACACGAAATTACTCTCACTTAAAAGACCACAATTTTGTATGTAGCTCTATAAAATTACAAAAGGAAATCAAGTAATACATCATAAAACGGTAGAAGATAAAAGGACAAAACTTGAGGCAAAAAAACTGACTAAAATCCCTGATTATGGTCGTAAGCTTTTCATTTTCTTTTAAATGCAGTTGCTTGATTGTCAAGTTGAAGCTCAGTATGGAGGCCTTGTACAATGGGGGTCACAGTGAGTCAGTTCTAGTGTGCCTGTGTTATTAACTCTATGTACTGTACTCACTCTGAGCCCAGCGGTAGAGCTGCTCATATGATGTCTCCTGTAACACGGCCATCTGCTCCATGATCTCTAACCTGGAACAAGCACCAAGACCACATATTACATACCCATAACCTGCAGCATAGTGTCAGATCTCCAACAGTGACATAAATACCAGACCTGGATGTTTTTTTTTCCACTCATCTGTTCCAACATTCAGGATGACAATGAATTTTACAAGAAGAACAGAATCAATGTAAAATACACCGTTATTTCATTCTGTCAGAGGACGTAGATCACAGAGTGACACTATGGTGCGAGACGTGCACATTACCCCGCAGTTTGCTGGTTTGTTCGCAGGAGGATTTTCACATCCTCGTGGATGTGCTTCACTCGGCTGAGTGCTTTGAAGAAGTCCTGGGAAATTGAACGAATATATTAGCCAGCAATATGGGTTGTAGATTTGCAGAAGTCAATGACATTTTTTTTGGCAAAACCCAAAAAGATATATAGCTTTGGAAAATAAAAATGTTTTCTGGTTTGACCAAGGACAGCATTTGCAACTGATCATGTGATATTGATAGATATAACCTAGAGGTTTTTAAATCATTTTGTTTTGTTTTTAGTAGGTATATAATAAAAAGTGATGGGAGAGGATGGTAGGAAAAGGTAAAAAACACCTCAAATCACAACATTTTATTGAATGGAGTGTGGGATATCTTGACCACATGTTACAACTTATTAGATGTTGTGGCAGCATGTTGACAGAGTGAGAAGATCAAACACTCCAACTGGAGCAGCTATTCTCACTCAGTGGGCCTCAGAGTGCCATCAAGTGGGCCGCAGTGGTACTGCCAAATGGTTAGATAACATTAAATGTTTGGGTAATTAACAAAGAAAGGTTTTTTTATGTTTTTTATTTTACAGCCCAGCCCATTTTCAAGTGGACCTTAAGTTACAAAAATGTTGAGAACTCCTGAAGTAGAGGACACAGATAACGGAGCCTCTCAAATAAACTGAAGGGAAAACACAGCTCCAGATCAAAAAGACACTAATCTGTACACGGTATTGCATCCCCCCGATCCTAAAGCATGATTTAATTAATAAGTATACATTATAATGGAGCTTACCTTAGTAACGGGTGCATCCCGAGCCCCTCGCAGAGCAGCCATCTCCTCATTAGATAGCTGGAACTTGGCGAGGAAAGCCTGAGCAACCTGAGCTCTCACCTCCAGGCGGTGACTATGGGGAAATAAATGTTGTAATTTCCTTAACTTGCCACTTTAATATCTTTATAGATAATCATTTTCTTCTCCTTTGTCATTTAGTTTCTGTTCCAATAGGCCTTTGCTTCTCATCATGATTTGTTTTGTCTGTCTTCAAGGCCCTTTTGGATTTTTATCTCACAAAAGCATCCACATTATTCCTTCCGTCTTCCATCATTGAGTTCTATCCCTGTATTTTTTCATCCCACTTGTGTTTTCTTACTTTTCAAATAAAAAGACCTGTCAGTGTGGAAAAATGGAACAAAATTGTATGCTTTTATTAAACAAAACAAAAAAGATTCATGTTGTCAATAAGGTGTAATGTTTGAAGTCCTACAGCAGATGGCAGTCACACACACACACACACACACACACACACACACACACACACACACAC
>CALSCE010009465.1:6064780-6099685 GCA_943593645.1 Bovichtus variegatus | reverse complement strand
TGTGTGTGTGTGTGTGTGTGTGTGTGTGTGTGTGTGTGTGTGTGTGTCTGTGTGTTTGCGTGCGTGCTTATATTTCTAAACTAGGCCAATTGATCTTGTCTGTTCAAGCACAGAAATCGTTTAGGCAATATAACACAGCACAATCTCATAAACAGCTTCATCAAACTGAAACACTGAAATTACCGATGCCTATTTAATAACCTCACTGAGCTGATGGTGCAGCACCAAGTTTATAAAAACTGAGAGCTTCATCAGGGAATAACATTTAATTTCATGTATTTTCAACATTTGATTTCTATGAAAAGACATTTTTTAAGACTGATAATCATACAGAATGCATGATAAGGAGATCCACTGTTCTCTGTAACAAGTGAAAGTCCAACCCACTCATAATGTGTAAACTATGCGAGTCGATTATCCATTAAAATCTATTAGGGGCCATTTCAAGGGGCTTTCGTGGAAATTTGGCATTCACAAAGCTGTTAGTTAGCCGCGCGCCAATGATCACAGTCTCATCAGAAAACACAAAGTCACACTCACAGCCATACCCTCATTAACAGCCAGCTGAGCATTAATAAGGCTCAAGGGTCATTTTACACAGGTTGTCATTTACATTTTGATATCCCTGATCGTTCTCTTGAGGGTTTCCGAGCTCTCGATTTTGTAACGACCTACACAGAAGTCAACCTGAAAACATTTGCTTTATTTTCAGGAAAAAAAATGTCTCATTCAAACACAGGGCTCCATGTCTGATAATTCCTCATATGCTGTAGGAATTACTGTTGGAGATGAGTGGCTGCTACAAGCCAAATGCAGGTAAATCTTTGTTGTGGTTACTAAATTGCTCTTTGGCATGCATCCAAGCAGGCCTTCCGTATCTGCCTGAGCGGTGCAGTAATAGCTGAAGAACTAAACCAACAGACCAAACCCTTTAGCTGCGGCTGCTCGTGAGGTCACGCAGTCCACACAAACATCCGTTTGTGAGACGTCTCAACTTGTTCAGCAGATAACATGTCACACTAATGCAAAGATCACACAGTGCAGGGCAGGTGGGCAGCGTTACGTTTCATTTCGGAACAACACACAACACCTATTTAGTGCTCTTGCTGACAGCGTCTTTGTACAGGCCCAGCCCAAAACAAAAGAGCAGCACGTCTGAAAGCTGGCAGACAAACACAGGTCGTCCCTTCTCATTGGCTCTTCCACCTCTGCTTCTGCACACTGAAAGCAACGCGTTTCTGCTTTCCGTTTCATTAGAGCTGACAAATTACACAGTGCCACTGGCAGATAAGATAGCAAACAGTTGAGGACAGGCCTGCTGTGCTGGGTAAACACACATCAGGGGCATTTGCAGTACTGTGAAAACAACTGTATAAGCACCAAATATGAGATTGTGCTGCTAATGTAGCACAAGTGTCGACAGGAGAAACATTAAAAAAAAAAAAAAATATTTAAAAAAAGACAATGGCTTGGGGACTGCAGAGGATTGTGTGACCTGAAAAAGATCTGACCGAGAAAACTGGAATGACGTGGTGCAGTGGGGCGGGCTGACTGGTGGATGGCTGAAGGAGGACAGCTTGACTGCACACTTCCCCTGGCAGCTCTTCTGAGACAAAATTGCTGAAGACAAGGTCAAAGCCCAGCGTGCAGACACTATCCCATCTGGCTGTGGGGTCATTGTGGTTCTGCGAATGAAAATGTCACACAGGCGGACAGAAGGTCCCAATGGGACCGATATACAATGAGAAAGCTAACGCCAGGGGAGGGCACTCTAAGGGCAATGTTAAACCTGTGACCACCTACCTCCAACAAGACCCCCCTTCACAAAACAATGACTTGCATTAATTCATTGTATGTACATATTTGCTGGTGGCTTTATCCCCACTGCTGTCAAGATTCAGCCCCCCCAACCCCTCCTGTGTCACTTCGCCATCAAGAAGGTCCTGAAGCTTTGCCAGCAGAGCATGGAATTAACTCAGTACATCACAGCTGTAAGCAGTGTCTTTTGCCAGAAATCTACATCATCTTTGCCCGTGCCACTGCCTCTATGTCAACTCACAAGGTCACTGAGCACTTAAGGTCACAGCCGCCACAAAATGCTAATAAAACCCATCCCAACCCTCAGCTATCAACGCACAGGAGTGGGTGTTTCATTTTCCCATTCCTGTCAACATTCTGTCCTGCCAAATTCATAGGTTAATGATACCTAGATTAAGTTTGTTGGCTGGCTTTAAATACCAGCCCCCCCACTATTAGTATTCCAAGAGTTGCAGCTGGGTGAGAACCCAAGATGCACTGTCTGACTCCACTCATGACTCTATGCCATGGTGAGCTCTATATATTGGATCTGCATATCTAATGGTTCTTAATATGTGTTGTCAGCAAATCTCAATGCACACGCTCAAAAAGAGGAACACTCTGATGGGCTGCTCTCCAGTTGTAATAGTCTGGCATCAATAAGATAAAGGAGTATGCAGAGTAAACAAGAATTACTTTGATGTGTATCTCAAGGCCAAACATCACAGGACATGACCAATAAAACAAATAATTATCCGTTAAATATGATTGCTGCCCTCCTTATGCAAATAGACTACTGCAAGAAAAATATTCATCAACCTCATGAATCATTCATCCTTCCCCATCAAAAATAAAGAGCTCCTCCTGCCCTGCACCATATCTCTCTAACTTCTGACTAAAAAAAGTGAAGCTGCATTTCACAGACTAGAAAATGACTCTTCAACTTACAAGTATTAGTGTTTTAACTTGGCGGGTCAAATCTTTATTTGTGCAAATATTTGAAATTATCAGTATAAATTTTTTTATGTAATGGTTTGGCCCTAATTAAATGAGGAAATCCCCTCTGGTAGACAACCGTCAGAGGCAACTCCTGGAAACAGGGAAGTGCTGCTACATTAAGCAAAGTCTCACTTTCCAAACAACATGATGTTTGCAATAAAAGCTTATCACTTGCAAAGGGGACCATGTTGTTCCTGCAGTGTGCTTTGATTGAAGTGCTATTTGTCTGGAAACTTGAATAGAAAATTAGGTAATTTCTCTGCAAGGGAAAACAAACTACAGAGCGATTGAACTGATGGGGTCAATCTTTGGACTGATGAAGATGCCTATCAGTGACGTATGTGATAGGATACCAAAATGACTTGTAGCCTCAGAACAGATAAGGGGAGAAATGGCAGTATGAAGTTTCTTTGAAATTTCAGCAGATATTTTATCTCTTACTGACATTATGAATGCTAGCTTCAAAGTTCAGGAAGGCAGCCTCGTTGTCTCATTTTGATGTTGCTACGATCCGATTGAGAAGCAACCTGTGCTTGCTAGAGTAAGGTTGAGTCTCTCGATTATTTCCCATATCAACCCTACAATTTACAGTACTTTACATAAAAGATAATTTTTTTGTTCAGACTATTACTGCCATTTTTTGAGAGCTCAATAAAATCTTCACAGCAATTAGAAGCTGTACCTTATAAAAGTGTAGTGAACTTGAATGCATAATAGTTAAGGAAATACATAACATTGTGTCCACTAGATTTAAGGAGCAAAATAACACCAAAAAAAAAAACTTAAAATATAATACAATCCAATACAAAAACACTAAACTTCTGCCTCAAAAGTTACAATAGAGTTGAATTAACTTTCTGACACACTGTCTATCACAACCAAATAATTAAAATAATGAATAATTAAATAATTACAGCGTATTGGATTACATTATATTGCACAGAATTGTCTTATTGTCTGGTCACTCTGTGTATCTGACTTGTGTAGACTCAAGAGGGAAAAATATATAAATCAATTACTAACTGTAAGATTTTTTTTTTTTTCAGATATCTATGAAGATTCTCAGACAACCAATTAGTAGGATTTCTAGACAAACACAGTCAAAGGCAACTGGATTTTCTGTTATCACCACTGATTCTTTGTGTCCATCTTAGTTCTAATATACACTTGCTTTTATTAATTTACAAGGTTGACTCTGGGCAGGCATACATTCCCCAAGATCCAAACACACACACACACAAAATGTTTACCACTTTAGAATCAACTCACTTTTCTCCCTGCAGCTTGTTGGTTTTTACTATGAGGTCTTGAGTTTGCTCCTTCGCAGCCTGTTGAAGAAAAGTTGCAGCATTTTAAAAAGATGGCTTACGAACATTATGCTCTCAAAATAAATGTAATACATCAGTCATATGAAGTGATTAACGTCATACATTTGTACACACCATACATAAATATGTCACCTTCTATTGTTGTTAGAAAGATTTTAGCTTTAGTAAATAGATATACGTAGAGGAGAGAGAGATGATATACTGTACCTTTAACCTATTGGTCATCTCTTCACAACATGTGCTCATGGCCTGAACATCCTCATGAACACTTTCAAGCTCCTATGGAGAAAATAAAGTCACAGTTAGTTACAACAGCAATGAGTCAAATGTACCCTTTTTACACACACAGTTCACATCAATATTGAGCAGTAGCCTGTTTCAATCACAGGTTTTCAAATTCTCCACTACAGTCTTTGCTCTTGTGATGGTCGCTGCTGATAAATTCTCCAAAAACCTTACACCTCCCCTTACACCTCCATGTCACTCCCTGAGCTTTAAAATGCACTTACTAAATCAGATCTGCTGTTCTACATTACTACTGTCACAGCTGTGTCTCTGGGAACTGAAAATGTTTCTATTAATGTAATCACATAACACCAGGGTCAGTATGTGCTGTTTTGTAAAATATAGTTAACAATTTAGAGATCAACGTACTCCACAGCCTCTTCATGGGAATATATGTCAACCCACCTTAGTTAAAAGAGAATTACTGCACAGGTGCTTTGGCTGGTTAAATAGAGTTAGACTTCAGTTCTGTTTAAGGGTAATAGTGTACTGTATGTTCTCGCACAACTCTAAGTTAAGTTACCTCTTTTACGTCCTTAAATATTAGCGCAAACTCCTCGTTGATCGAAAGGCTTCGTCTCTCTATGTCACCGCGAAGATTTCTCCTCGTGCGCAAACTGTTCTCTGTGAAGAATACAGAGAGCGCCTTCAGAGCCTCCAGCATCTCCTGAAACCACGACAAGCACATTATAATGTTAGTCAGGCGGGGTGTTGTGACAAATATTGCATCACTGAAATCTGTTCGCCTTGCAGACGAACACATTTTTCACTTTCAGAGTAGGTTTCCCTTCGTTAACTTGGGATAAACCTCTGGCATGTTGGCATGGGAAACGGTCTGTGATGCTAATACGAACTAGGACCAGACACCCACGTTTATACAGTTCACACTGAATGACTGCAGCAACTGTCTAATGAATTAACATTGTGCTGGCGTTATAACTGTGGTTTACCACACCAAGTGAGGAGCAATATTGTTTCCTCCAAACAACTACCTCTGGGAGGATGGCAATATCACCCAAGAGCAGAATTGTGTGACAATCCTGCAGATCTAACTAATGTTAGCTAGCTAGCAAGAAGCTAAACTCTTCCGTCTTACCTTGTCATTATCAAGCCTCGTCTCCAGTATTTTGTTAAGCTTCCTTGACAGCGGGTTATTGGGTTGAGAAGTCGCATTTGGGTTCTGTATGACAGTGGAGCTATCAGCTGACATTTCTACTTTAGTAGCAGCCATTGTACACAAACACTTCCACGTCAACTTTTGGGAAGATGTTTTGGTCCGTCTGAGATTAACGTCCGGTCGGCGTGTAGATCAATGGAGGAGAACGTTACAACGTTCCGCTACGGGGTTATTCACTTTTTGTTGAAAAAAAGTTATAAAAGGAAAGATGTTTGAAGGACTGATGACGATAATAACGATAATGATATCACACACATATAATATTTCCTCATATTTAGGCTTTCTCAGTCCTTGAAATAGCTGTGTTATTGTGTGTTATTGCATTATTCAGGTATTACTAAGTACCGAATAACACATGCCGAGATATTTCAAGTATTGTGCTTCAAGGTAACGTTATAGCAGTGGGTTTAAGATGCTTGTCAGTTTTTTGGGTCGATATCTGACTCCGATTAACTTTTGAAAGATAAAAGAGAGGAGACTATAAAATATATCCCCAAATTAAAACATGTCTAAGAGAAGTTTACTAACTCTCTACCTACTTCCATCAAACACACACACACACACACACACACACACACTCAGAGTAAAATATGTAATACCGGGGTTGAGAGAGCAGAGAGCAATGCTGCATTCATGTACTTTTGGAATTAATCCACATTACAGTAATAAAGTGTTACACATTATTGATGAATGTCAAATTCATTAACAATGTGTAACACTTTATTACTCACCATTCTTACAAGTAGAATTGGTGAATGCATCTGTTTTTACCATCCACATTTTGAGTTGTTGTATGACCTGTGTCTGCACAATAATTGGAATAACTCAAGCGTTTTGATGGATCCTTTGGTTCTATAGTGCAGCGACC
This sequence comes from Bovichtus variegatus, assembly GCA_943593645.1. NCBI lineage: Eukaryota > Metazoa > Chordata > Actinopteri > Perciformes > Bovichtidae > Bovichtus > Bovichtus variegatus. Next base: position 6,093,231 of record CALSCE010009465.1, on the reverse strand, counting down.
TGGATGACTGTGTAAACCCCAAAGAGGGGGCACAATGAGAAACTGACATTTATAAATGATAAAAATGTAACTTAAACTTTGACAGATAGGCACATTTTTCTTCTATTTTTGATCCAATGATCCTATGACCCAACTCTTGAGTTGCACCCAAGTTAAGAGTACGATGAATAAACCACAGATATACATATTATAAACATCAATTCATAAAGGGCAAAACTATACTTACATCAGTTACACTGTAACACATTAATAATAAACAGCTGATACATTTTCCAAGTCACCTGGTAGCTCACCCAGTTTTCACACATGCTTTGACATAGTCATGTTCATCTGAAATGCAACGGCAGGGAGAAATGCCGAGTGCACAGAACATGTCTCGCCTTTTGTTGCAGGTGGCTTTTTGCAGATTTGACTCTTGTGGTGTAAGATAAATGTATATATTAATTTATGTATTGTTTAGTTATGGTTTTCAAGTACTTAATCATTTCTCATTTTGTGAGATCTTTAATTAAACGGTGTTTACATATATCAGTGTTACATTTGATTCTTTTTTGTGCCCTTTCAAGACAACATTGGTCCAGCAAATTAATCGCCAGAGTATCTATAGTAATACACCTTTACACTTTTTTTTTTGCAAGTGCACTATAAATGTTAATACATCAGGCTGTTTAAGACCATTCAAATATGTTATTGTGCTCCTTAAAGAAACAAAAAAACGAATTCTTCTTAAACTATTCCTTTAGTTTTATTTATTGATAGAACACAATGACTCCAAAAGGTAACATCTTAATACAAGAACACTTATTTAAAAGTCTGTCTTGAGATTTTAAATACCAAGGCAGACTAAACATGCAACAAATTTTTTTTTTTTTAAAAGAAGAAATGTCTAAAACCATAATTATATCAAAAATGATCCCTGCTGTGTTTCAAAATGACATGAAATTAGGACCTCATCAATGCGAATGTTAGTCAATGTATTATATTTAATGACTAGTAAGTGATATATTTACTAACACCTATGCTAATACTTTCATCACTATTAGTTCTCACTTTCCTAGCTTTCTTCCCCACAGCAACTCAATTGACTTTTACGAGATTCAGGATTTACGAAGCGTCCATGAATGCATCGGGAGCATGTAGGGAATATCCAGTCTATGGTAAGGAATGATAGTAGCGGTGAGTCCAGCCCCTGGGTGGGGTTTGTGTGATTGATGGTCACCTCCCGAGAGTGTCTCATGGACTCGCCCCCTCTCCGCCTCCCTCTCTCTCTCTCTCCCCCCTCTCTCTCTCACTCTCTCTGAGCAGGAATGTGGAAACGGGAGTCCAGTCAGTCAGCGCCTCACGTTTCTGCACCGCACAGGAGTGAATAATTGATCTGTACCTCGGTTAAATGTATTGATGAGGAGGAAGTGATTTGTGAACGGATTCTGCGGACACTTTTTGGATTTACATTCTTAGGTCGAACGCGTTTCCTTTTTTTTCTTTTCTTTTTTTTTTTTCCTCGACTGAAGAAAAGTTTGCTTTGAGACCCAACACAGCTGGAGTCAGCAGATGGAAATATAACCTCTCAGTATATACCGAGCGCACCTTATTCCGGAGGTCTCCCAACATGTAAGATTTCTTCTTCCTTTTCCTTTTCTTTGCCTTGTTTTCATGATTCACATTCCGACAGTGTGAGCACTGCGATAATACAGCGTGTACGGCGAGGTCACCCCTAACGAAAAATCACTATATGCTCCTGTAGTGGCTGCTCCTGCAGGGACTTCTAATGTGTTCCCTTAACACAATGTCCACTTTCCATTGCTTTTGCGTTACTTCATTTGGTGTGTCATATGATAATAACATGCTATAGGCTTGTATAGTTTGTAGCTCTGCTGTGATGTGTGTATAATATCATTATAACGTTTATTATAGGAACGCTATTACCGTTTCTAGAATAGTTAACATTGTTTTAAAATACAACTAAATGCACAGTAGCCATACTAGTTGTTCTAATAATAGCCTACCTGTTGGGGTACAGTGGTTGTTATAATGCATATTCACTGCTGACTTAAAGGTGCTGAATTGTGTGAACTAAGGACTAGGATTTTAAAATTCCCATATGATGATAAAGGATTAAGTAAGATGGAGAATAACCGTCGCCCTCAGTTTATCAAACAAGCGTTGATTATTTATTGGCCTGAGTTTGATAATTGTTGGATTGTGTTTGTTATTATATATAAATGAAATCATAATTGTATTGAATATATTAATCAACTACGCTAATTAGTAAGCTATATCCAGTTTTGTTTATCTGTTTACTTCATAGTTTAGTATAAAAGGACAGAAAAAGAGATCTAAGAAAATAATGAGTAATTATGCTCTCTTCGACTTTGATTCTTTCCTATTTGTGTTCATAGCTGCACGTGTAATGACTGCGGAACAGGTTTCTGGTTTTAAGCTCATCAAGCTGTGACTTTTCACGTTATTCCAAAAGCCACAAATTTGTTCTCACAGATGACTTTTCTGTCTCTTCTGTTTCTCTTCCTCCTGACAGGGACCCGGAGTCACTGAGAAGGTGAAGGCTGCTAGTGTTAAATGCTCACTGCAAGGCTTCCCGCAACACAGTGACTGCTCATATAACTGCTGTTAGTTCAGTGACTGTGTGTGAACCGTTCGCAGACTGTTTACCATGGCGTCTAGTCTGACATGTACGGGTGTTATCTGGGCCCTGCTGTCCCTGCTGTGTGCTGCTGCCTCCTGCGTTGGCTTCTTTATGCCCTACTGGCTGCTGGGGACACAGATGGACAAACCAGTGTCCTTTGGCACGTTTCGGCGCTGCTCCTACCCGGTGAGGGACGAGGAGAAGCAGGCCACGGTGATGCTGGAGCAGTGTGGGCGCTACGCCTCCTTCAATGGCATCCCAAGTCTGGAGTGGAGGATCTGCACAGTGGTGACTGGCGTAGGATGTGGCCTCCTCCTGCTGGTGGCCCTCACAGCTCTCATGGGCTGCTGCATCTCTGACCTCATCTCGCGTACAATTGGCCGCGTGGCCGGCGGCATCCAGTTTGTTGGCGGTGAGTTTACATTTCTGTGTTGTTTGTGTTTATGTTTGCACCTGCAAGCAACCCAGACCCCCTAGCTTCACAATGTGGGTGTGCAGAGGCTCGGATTACAATTATAAAGAGATCAAGTTTTGAGCTGTCATATCCCATGATGGTTTGTTTTGCATTGGAAGATTACAGATTCTCTATAACTCCTAAAATATAGATGTTTATAGAGATTTTAATGGATTAACTTCTCATCAAATTTGTTTCATGAACAGCAGGATCATTCATGAAACAGGGTCACATTTGTGAGCGAACAACGAGGCATAGAAACCTTGATAAACATGAAAATTTCACCCCTGGCTATCTTTTCTTTGCCAACAACAAACCTGCTGTCGGCCCAGAAAAGATGTTGTTTCTCCAATGTCCAAGTGAGATGTTGGTCATGTGACCAGTTTAATGATGCCGGGTCAGTTTACATTTCTTAACTCTGACTGCAGTTTAAAAACAACACACACACTTCTGCACATTGCTGTATTGGAGTAAATATTTGAAAGAATGTTTTGAAAAAGTACCACATTTACAAATAGTTGATTTCACACTAAGTGTGGCTTTGCTCCCATTTAAGAAAGCTTGGATTTGGCTCACATATTGTAAATGAGGTGAAGCATACTGTATAATTTGATGAAGAAAAAAACATTTTCATAATACCTTCTTGTATTTCACTCTGATTCTTATGTGCCGCAGATTTTGGCATCAATTCATTATCTTTTGTTTTTAGTTTGACAGATCAAATTATGGAAAATGTAGCTTCATTTGGGCTTTCCCAAAATATGTCAGTGTGATTTTCTGCTATGGTTTTGATCTGGAATGTGAAAGTTGAAAAGAAACACGCCCTTTCTCTTCCTTTTTGCAAAAATAGAGTCCTGTCCCCGCTGCAGCTCTGGCCATGGAAATGTCCACGACAGAGGCTTTGTTTATGTGTGCTGTTGGTTTTGCACATTTGTTCTCTCCGGACGCAAGGTCGGAGGGAAGGCTTCCATGGAAGCTGCAAGTTTCTCTACCCCAGTTTAAGAAACTGTAGCGCTCCAGCCCTCTCATTAACTCAAAACCATTTGCTCACATACTGTGGCTCACCACTCTGCTATTTACAATGCCCATCACTTCAGTTTGGCTTTAAAAAGTGATGTGACAGAAAAGCAGGTTGCAGGCAGATTTGACAGAGCTGCCAGGTTTTTCAGAGGGATAAATCTAAAGAGGACCACCACAACGTGCCATGTCCTAGTTCTTAGCTACTTAGGAACATCAGTATTAATGATGTATAATATGGAGGATGATGAAGGTGAAGGCTGGCTGGCTTATTCAGAAATGTGCACTTTTATGTAAGAAGGGTGCCTTTTAAGCTCACAGTAACCCAATACATACCGTATTACAGCAAACTGCTATTTTTGGTTACAGGATTAAAAAAATCCCTGTCTGTCTTTTGTGCGATTTCTCTCTTTCGTAGACTCACAAATCCAGACACGCATGAATTTAGATGGCGGGAGAGCGAAGGAAGGCGGGGTTCAATACAAGGGGCACCCGCGCGGTTCTTTTTTAACTTGAATGCTGGTGAGCCAAAGGGCAGAGATGTCTCAGAAGGGCTAATTGGAAGTGACACAATTGGGAAGCTCAGTGGGCCGCTCCGTGTATTGTCTTCTATCACTTCCAAAGAAATGTCGAGGCGGGCAGGGTAAATTGGGAGTGAGAAGAAAAAATACCTGATGATTGAAACATTCGGCATTCACTTCTTATTAACCAAGAACCTCGCTGAGACATAAAGAGCCGCGGGGGGAAGACCGAAATGTGTGCCGAGAGATATGATCAAATCTCAGCGATTAGCGGGGACAGTGAGAGTGAGTAAATGAGGCGAACAGTTGGTGAGGCAACACATTTGAATTCACCAGATGCAAAAGGAGCCTCATGGTTCACTGTCTGAGGCCAGTGTCTTCCTCCTTTTGTGTTTCATCTGCTACTATTGTAGGCCACTAATGAAGATTATCTACCCAAAAGGGAAGGGCCTTCGGGTACCACAAGTAAAACATCCACTTTATATCTTCCTGTAATGTATCTCAATCCCGTGAAATAGATTAAAGCTGAAAGGATTTATCAGTGATTTATCTCAGTAGCTGCAGCCCTCACTGACGGAATACCTTTTAACAATAACTATTGTTGTTGCCAGCGTTGTTGTTTACCTCTTCTAATGCTTTAGATGCTTTTCTCGCAGAGTTCACTGTGGGCAAGTTGTTCCAGAGCTGGTTAATTGCTAATGGCAAAGGCCCAGATTTCTCTACAGGCCAGAGAGTTGGAGTCTGAGTATGAGACTATGAGACTGTTCTGGCTCATAAATCAAAGGCCTGAGCGCTCTGTGCTGCTTACATTAAACAACTGCCTGTGCGGTAGTTTCTTGTCATAGTTATGCAGTGGTGCGGACTCCAAACGACTGTGGCACAGACGGGAGCTTCAGACATTAAAAGATTCTTGACTTGGATTTGGTTGTTAGGGATTTTGAACCCCCCCCCCCCTGCAGATCCTCAACTTGTCTTTTGGGTGCCTGAAGCAGAGCTGTGCACAGCGTGAAGAAAACTACAGTATTTAAAGTTTGTTTTGCACAGGCATGATATAAGACCTCTACGTATGTACCTTTTTAAATACTTCGTTTTTTTTCCCCTCGGCTCACTAACCTGCCTTTAATTTGTGCTTTTGCATCCTCGACGTTTATTTCATCGCTTTCCTCTCTGTTTTGTTTTGACATTTGCTATTTGATTGCCTCATGATGACTGACACTTTGACAGGCCCCGTGTTCAGATGACAGGTCTGCTCCATCACCAATTAAATATTAGGCATAGTGATGGGAGCGTGGGGCTCATCACCAGGTCGCTTTCTAATGGGCTTTTTTTTCATACGGAGATGCTACTTTCACTTCATAATGTTTCTGATTGGTGGGGGCATATACAAGTGAGATGCCTCACTTTGGGAATGTGTCGATCTCAGAACTTAAAATGTGAACTGTGCTGAAAAACAGACAATAAGGGCTGGATACCAAATTTGGAAAGTGAGAGGCTATGAAAGGCAGGTTAAAATGGTTGTCTGTACTACAGCCAGAGGTAAATTATAAAGGCAAGCTAAAAGAGCTATAACTATATGATCTGAAGTTTGGTGATGTCCAAATACAACTGCTGTGATACAAAAAACAAAGGTTCCAAAATTTGATTTGAAGCATTTGAAGCCTGAATAACACCATAAGCCACATTAGGAGAGGCAGTGATAAAGCATTGTTCCAAAAAATGCCTGAATTCTCTAAAAGAAAATATATTGCCTTGACCCGCGGAGAATGTCAGGTGGCTTGAGATCACTTTAACTCTTGATAAAAATGTCAGGAAATATAGCTTCTCAAGGCTAGGGGATAAAGGCTATATTTTATTGAGAAGGTGTTGAACTGCTGCGTCCTTGAAACTGACGGCGAAATTACAAGACAAACAATATGATGGGTGACAGGCTGTACTTGGCCTTTTTCAGGTATTTTGTTGGGGCAGTATGCAGCGTGCAAGCAGAGCACTTCATATGAGCTACTGCTGTTTTAGAGGAGATGCAGACCTAGGACGTGTGCTGTCCCGATGGGATGTAAAAAAAGTTTAAAACAGCTCAACGCAGCATATTTCACTGCCATAAGGGAAGGTTGTGGTCAGCAGGGAATCTATACAATCTAATTTTGTCTGTCATTGTTGGGAGAAGTACCGAGACTCTTAACAGTTTTCGGAACAATTTTCAAAGCCATCACTGCTGGATGGGCAAAAAGCATTTATTATTGATTAGAGACATTTAATTTCTATTACATTAAATATTACCCTTGGGCTCTGACAGTCCTTTGATTAAATGAGATGAGAAAAATGTGGGTTTTCGCATGCATTTCTGCTTTGTGATGCTCCCGTGTGAGGCCTTTCAAACTGAAACATACATTTATGTTTTGAAAACCTTTGGATTGGATTTATTTAAAAAATTTTCTTCAAAGCAGAATTGGCCAGAACTTCAATGAGATTGAACGTATAAACAGAATTTAATAAAAGTAGATGACACCATATTGGGCCGGTCTGTCTGAACAAAAGGACATGTTTGTGGGGGAAACAATACGATGGACTTCAATACTGGGTTTAGCCTCCGCATTGTGTTCAGGCTTGTTGGCCGCGGTGGTTGAATACTTCCCTCACCCGCCTCCACTGCAGTTGATCTGAACTATCAAATAATTGGCTGTGTTGCCTTCTGGGATAGCTTCTCCATTTCGTTTTCTGGTTGATTGGCTGTGTTTACACCTCTGTGCCAGCATCTCGTTTGCCCACACTGGTGTGCAATATCAGTAAAGACAGCCGCGGAGAGGATACACACATGAAATACGTTCAACTCTGGGTATATTTCATTTAAGTTTGCCCCCGTTTTAAGTTTATAATTTTCCCGGGTAGCTCTAATGTTTCCCCAGAGGTGACCTGTGATATGTAATACAGTGTCCTCATCTTGTTATTAAAATACAATGTATCACATCTGTCTGCACTGCCTCTGTGGTTCGAAGTGTATGTCAAGGGCATGAGCACGAGCGATACATTTAAAGACATGTAAATAAATTACAGATGGGTTGCCATTTTTCCAAAATGCTGCCAAGGGCTATTTGGCTCACGAGTGTGTTGTCCTGTTTGAGAGCCATACTAACACAGCCAGGAGCTTTGTCCTTGTGTCGGCTTTGTGAGTTCTTGCCAGCTGGATCCCGCCCAGTCCCAGAATGTGTGCTTCCACTCCCCTCTCACCACCAGTGCTCATTTTCAAGAGGTACAACAAAATGAAATCGCATCCATATGAGCAAGGCTTTGGGATGAAGAGCTCATGTGTCCGGGGGAATATTCTGTCTGGAGCGGTGTCTCTTGACAGTCATTGTTTAATGGTGTCCGATCACGAGACATTTCCGGGGCGATGGGTAAATATTCCCTGACGGAGTTCCGAGTGTATCCTTTTACTCCCAAAAACTGTATGTAATCTGTATTCGTTCTTCCTCAAAGGCCCGTCAGTTTGATGTGATGATGATGAACTACACTGTCTCATCTGCCATGTAGGCACTGCATAAAACTAATGAGATAGCACCGGCCCATATGTTTGAGAGGAAACAGCCAGGCCTCTTCACTGCGGACAAGAGTGTTCTGTAATGGTTTTTTGAACGCTATCTCGCTCTTCATTGCTTACGTTTCCGGCCACTGATGGTTATAAAGTGGTCGTCTCTTCCTCTGGGTTGATTGATCACCTAAAGTGCAGACCCCTATTGCAACACTGTAATGCGCTCATTGAGCCCGGCAGCTATTTTTGCTCAACATACAGTTCCCTAACCTCCCCTGCCAACATCACCACAAGGGTGTTGGGAGTCAGTGAAACGTAGCCTTTGCGCCATAGGCAGTCTATTCTCTCCAACACTCTGGTCTATCTTTCTCCTTCACCCTGCATTCTTCACTCCCTTTTTTGCCCCCCTCCCTCCTTTTTTAACCTTTCGATTACAGTATTATTTCCAGTGCTCTCAGTCTTCAACTCTAGTGCAGGCTTGTTTCACCTTTCCCCTAATTCTGCTTTCTGTCCACCCCTCGATGTCCTTCCTCTCTCCTTCTCCATCTCCTTCCATTCCTCTCCTCCTCCTTGCAGTGGCTGTGCTGCTGCAAGCAGGGGAAAAAAAGTAGATTAGGCCAGTACCCAGTGACCCAAAGAGTGGACCTGGGCTCAGCCAGAAAGTCAGAAAAAGAGAACAGATGAAAACAAAAAAAGAGTGAGACAGAAGCAGAGAGAAACAGGGCGGAAAGCCCAGCATCAACAGGGATTTAGTTGTGTCAAACAGGAAGTCTGGGCAACCAAAGGATAGACAGAAGGGTTTTTTCAGTCTGTTCCTCTGTTAAGTCATTGTTTTCACTGCCATAGTAGCAGGCATGCTGCATATCGGGTTGCTTTTGTCACTCAGAACAGAACTGTTCCAGAAAACGTGTCTGGTGTGACTGCATTCGTGTCTGGCATTAATGCAGCTATAAATACTGAGAGCAAGGGAGCCTGACAGTTGTGGGGAATGACTGAATTTGGAATATACATTTGATAGTGCTAATTGTTAATTTGTAAGTAATTCACCAAGCAAGAATGTCAAACATTTGCTGGTTCCAGTTATTTAAATGTGAGGATTCTCAGTTGTTGTTTTTTATCATTAGAAGTAAAAGATCTTTTGGTTTTGGGATGTTGGTTAGACAAAACAAGCACTCGGAATGATTCTTTTTTTTTTTGCATCATCCATCAAAGAGAGTCAGCCATGCTAGTGGCTAAATGATAACGTCAGCATGCTAACACGATTGCAATGACAATGCTAGGATGCTGATGTTTAGCAGATGCACTGTTGCCCATGTTCACCTGCTCAGTTTAGTTTAGGTGCTAGCATTTAACTGACATATTTGTTGATGATGAAAATAATTGTTAGTTGTAGCCCTGGAACTCAGGAACCTAATTAATTTCCTTGCGAAGACATTGTTTGCTAGGATGATTACCCAGGATGTTCCTCTCTGCTTTAACAGAAAGGGTGAAGCAGACAGAAAAGTAAGTGTTAACACATATACAGTCTTTGCCGATGACACTTAAAACAGCGAATATGTGAATAGATGAATCACCGCTCAGACAGATGCTCAACAGATGGTGCTGCCTCTGCTTCTCTGTATCACTGGTGACACACATTGTGGAGGGCATGTTAATGTCAGTGCCCCTAGCTTGTACTTACAGTGAGCAATACTTTAGTCACAGGTAGGGATACAAGAATAAACCCTTTTCATGTGGTTTGAGCCGTCTTAGTCCTTGTGTCTGTGGCAGATAAAACCAATTGTGTGAACAGAAACACAAAAAGAGAACTGAGGGGGAAAAAAACAACCTGTCTTCCTGAATTTCACCACATGGTATGTCTAATTAGGGATGAGGAAGATTGAAAGCCCACATTTGTCCTGTTAGATATCTCCGAGGGAGTCAGAGGCCATGAGTCGACTGAATAAATGAATAAGTATGGATTAGATGGATTGGGCCTGAGCCGTTTGGGATAAAGTAGTTTGCTCAGTATTCAGACCCTGTTTTACAGTCTCAGAGGCACTGTGCCTTTAACACTACAGTTAATTATACCCTGTTCTTCCTAGTGAGGGGAATGTGGGGTCAATACTTCTTTTGTGCTGCCTTCTCGTAGGTCAAATAGCAGGCCAGCGAGGAAATAGAATATGGGCTGCATATATGGAGAAAGATCTGCAAATAAAATGGCAGTGTAGAATAGCCAACAGAGGGGTGTATTTTTAGTAAAAGGATCCACAGGTATTCCCCTATCTTCATTTGCTTTACCCTCAAACCAATAGATACATTGTATTGTGGACTTCCATGTCCCAAAGAGGCCATGTGGGATTTTTTTGTTCTTTTCGCCACTTTGACTCAGGGATGTCTTATTTAATTTGACTCAGTGTGCCTGAGTATGTCCTGAATCTTATCCCTGAAAGGCCAGGAATAACATTAAGAGCTGCAAGAAGAGCCCGAGCTCTCATGGTTAGTAATGTGTGGAAAAGAGTTGCCTCTGTCTCCGGGAGAATTAGATCAGGGTCAGTGTGCAGCTCTGGGAGACGAGCTTTGTGTCCCTCAGTGCGTCACTCAAACACACATGGTCGTGCTGCTAGACAGGGAGGACAGGTGAAGGTGGCGTAAAAGGCAGCTGTAGATCAGATGAGAGGAGGACGGGGGTCACCTGTGCACATGCAGTTGTCTGTCACTGCGCACTCTGTTAATGACGTTGGGACGGTAGTTGCATGTGTGAAAGGGACATGTGCTCTTGTAAAGTGTGAATTTGTTGCTTCTTGTGTCTCTCTGTTTGTGTGAGAGTGCCTGTAGTTTAGCCTGCATGTGGCTGAGTCTATTAATGTCCCGTGTGCTGAGGCCAAGGCCCTGCCTTTGCTGTCTGCCTCAAGTAATGCAGGGAATTTAGGGTAAATATATTCTGATGCCCTCCTAACCTCCCAAACCTCAGACCCACTACCAGTTTAATATGAGGCTTTTAATGAGCACGAGTGTTGCACAAGAGAAAGTGTTAGGATTGAGTACATTTCACAGCTTTCATTTTGTCGTCTTTTTAGTCGGCTAAAATCTATATTCGGTTGGCGATTGTGAATGCTAACAGTAAAGGATTTTTCCATTACGAATTCAGCTTATATAAGTTAGAGGCGGCAGGACCCTTGAGAGAATTAGTGTTTGTGTGTTTAGTAATCAATACAAATAAGACTTCATGCAGAATGTACATTGTGGGCTTTTTTTTGAAGCCTTGCAGAAACACGCCATCAAAGGCACCTTGGCGTGATAATAAGCAAAATGTCACTCATGTCCCGTCATTATCATAAAATGTCAACCCTGTAATTGTGTGGCATGAAATTATGTCTCAGGAGAAGCAAAGTGTGCATGCCTCCGTTTTTATAAGGCTGACACAAGCTCAACATTAATCTCCATTTTGTGGCTCATGGCTGTACTTGTGGAGACCGGGGAGGGTTTAGTTTTAGGGTGGAAGGCGACACAGTGTGACTCCAGTTTTGCTTTGCTTCCCAGACACTCATTCCAGCTGGCCAGCAGCGGTTGGGTGGGCTCTCCCCTTATAGGATCTGGTTTCCACAGCAGCAGGGGGTGCAGACCCAAAGAAGAGAGAAAGGGAGGGTCAACATTTGGAGAAATCCTGCTGCTCAAGATAAGCAAGTTAAGCTACAAGTTGCCTTTAGATTTACGAAGCAACACACTGCAACATTCTGCTGATAGTCTATTTTTACCCTCCGCGAGCAGATTGTAGTCAAGCCTCAACACTTAAACAGCACCTTGTTAACTGGACTTCCGGTGAAATTCAGCAACAACAGCAAAACGTAAACAAAATTCGGGCAAGAATGAGCTTCAGTCGGGCATTTACCCTATGTAGCCAGCAGACAAAGGTTGTGAAAGTGCTCTGGAATAAGAGGCCCGGAGATGGGACGCCTGTAAGTCAGAGAAGCCGGATGTATTTTAAGCCACTCTGTCTAAAATGCAGCCCTGTGAGAGCATAACACAAGGTCTCTGGAATGCTCAAAGAGAGCTCCATCTCAGAGAGAGCTAGAGGAGGCTATAAACAGGACGGCAGATGTGCTCTACCCATATTTGTATATGTTTATGAAGACCAGCATTAGCTGATGGCCATATAAAGGATTGTTATGAAAAAAAAGCTGCACAGAGCTTTCTGAGGTTTTTATTAAACACCACGTAGAGACAATTGTTATAATAATAAATTGGAAATAGAATAATGTCAGAAGCGTTAAAATCTGAGGAACTTGCTTTGAAAAGTTTTGTCAGATGTAGTTTACAAGTAGCTGTATGCAAATAATATCAGCAGTGATACCTTATCTCTTTCCTCCCATGTTATAAGAACAGAGAACAACCTGCGCCACCTCATTACTATTAGTCACAATTTCTGTTTTCACTTATTTCTTGCTTGACTCGTGTGTATGCTCTCTTTGCTTCAACGGAGACAAAATGTCACAGAAAACTGAAATGAAAGCTGAGAGTTGAGCTTCTTTCCAAAGGGACCGGTGAACAAAGGTACGCTTTGATCCAGCAGAGTGACTTTGCTCTCTGCACTAATTCTGGGACTGGACCAGTCTGAGCCCCCCGGTGTTGTTCTCCCAGGCCTGACAAACCAACTACACCCAGTTGCTGGCCCATTTGCTCCCTGGGGGTCCCCATGGCAACAGTGACCTATCTCTAGTTACAGTTACATCAGAAACGATTACAGAAAGTTTTACTGGGAGTGATTTAAAGTGGTCCTGTGGCTGAACCCAGAGCTTTTAATCACATATTCCAGCTATCGCTTGAGCTGGTTTGGTCTCTAGCGGGAGATGGCGTGGATGAATCGAAAAGATTAAATATGACTTATTCTCTGGCTTTATGGACTCACCAACATAATGAAAACACCAATCCTCAGTGTATAGCGCCAAGATAATACAAACACTGACCACCATCATTTGTATGCTTTGTGTTGCGGCGTTCATTTTAAATAAATCGTCACCGGACAATGTAATCTAAATCCATTCAAAAGCGAGAATAAGGATCATTTCTTTTCTTTTTTTCCTGGCAGTGTCTCGTATTCCGTATTGATTTTCTTTTTTATGAAATACATGAACCTCATTATAGTCTCTATACCCAAGTGTTATAGTAGGTAAGCATCATTATATGGGAAAATAGAAAGGAAACCCGAAGGCTTTTAACAGACACAACTAAGGACAGGGGTGTCGCCTGTTAAGGTGAAGCGGAATGGAGGATTTGTAATTACAGAGTGATCATACTGTATGTGGAGCCAGGCCCTTGTGAGGTGAAGCGTACCGCTCCACTGCCACTGATATCATTCACATCTACTTATCTCCTGCACCGGCAGCTAAGACTTGATCATTAGTGAATGTGTTGCTATCATGACCGTGCCGATACTGCTACTCTAATGTTGGTCCTTTGTTGGCATTCCCCTCAGGGCAACTTCCTCTCGTGCCTCCTGCTGCCTCGTGTCTCTCTGCTAGAGCACGCAAATGTGAGGGAAAACTGAAGATATGGCTTTCATTAGAAAATTGTCAGAGGGGCTTTTCGAATTGAATTTGGCTCTTTCACAAGGCAAGGCACGCACTACATGTGATTATTTCAGAGGGCGAAACCACACAAATATAAGGCGATTCAGCTGATTGCTTGTCATAACAACATAGTTTCAGTGGCTGGCTGCACTCTTCTGACAAAGCGATGGCAGGTTAGAAGTCAGTGTTATTTTTTCTCACATCGCTGGATCTCTGTGAGAGCTGCTGGATCAGGGAGTGAAGTCCTTCAAAGCTGTTCTGCTCAACAAGTTTCAGCCTGACCGTGATGTGCTCCACCATCTGACATTTGAAGATAACCACAGAGTAAGTGGCTGGCCGGAGTGGGCTTTTTATTTTATTTTTTTCTTCAAACAGAGAGCTCTCAGCCTCACTCATGACTAATGCCGAATGCCTCGTCATGAGCAAAGAGAGAGATAATAGAAGTGGAGAAGTCAGGCACTCAGGTCTGCTGATAACACGCTGCACACTGTCAGTCACACAGCAGTGGACAAAGCGTAAGTTGTACTATTTCGATTGCCTGCCTGATATCTGACTTTTGCTCTGATGTTATAGCAACGTTTTTTCTCACAGTCGACTGGTCCTGAAATGGAATGTTAGCCAATATTGTTTTTTCCGCCTCTGTAACTGCATCAGCTCTCTGGCAGAGGTGGCTATTATAGAGGGAGGCGAGTTTGACATCCTTCATTCAATAGTTACACTACACATCACCCATGAACAGCAGTGGCATCAAAGTTAGTCTGTAAACCATCCAGTAAACTGACCCAGGCTGCACGCACAACATGTCAATAAGAGCAGAGACAGCTGTATGGTGTACAGATACCCTGCAGTACCCTGCTGGGTTTTGAAGACTAAATGTCCATTATTATCTCAGCAACATGTGAAAACAGCTGAAAAGAATGTGGACTCGCTGGCTGTTGAGCTGCACTGGATATGTCCTCTAGGATACGAGCAGGATTTTATTATGTTTCTTGGCGGATGCATTCTTTTGGATCAGGCGGCAAAGCAAGAGCTGCACCTCTTAATGAAAATCAAGTTGCTGCTCTGCAGTCTGCTCTGCTTGAGAAACTGGTATATCTATAGATTTCAGTCGGTCTGCTTGTTGCATGTTGCCGCAAAATATTCAGAAAGGACCTTGGCCTGTAAACTCAATGTTTACTGTGGGTGTTACTATCAACTGAATATACTTTAACATGTTGTTTACCAGTTATCTGCCGGAATCAAAAGAAAAATGACACCACCTAAACTGAACTGAAAAAAGCCTCACAGTGTGTCCCTCTAAAGCTGCCAGCAGTCCTATATCTATAAAGTATATAACAACAAGATAGGAAAAACAGTAGCGACAAACAGTCCAAAATTAAATGTCAAAGCTTTCAAAGGAAATCTGACATCTTATTATTTCAAAGGACTGTATTCTCACTGCTTTGGAGCTTTTATGTGCGGGTGTGAATCTCACACTCTCTTCTGGAAAAATGGCAAATATATGGTTGCTGGTCAATCCACAGCTTTGTTCTCTGTCCTCCAGAGACACTCACAGTGAAAGACTTGAGACGATCTGAGGACTTTTTCCTGAGCAGTTGTCGGCTGGCAACTGGCGCGTGGAGATTTCCCCCGCGACATGCGTTCAGTTTGAAAAGACGCATTTGTACCACACATACACCACTCCAAACTTCAAACAAAAAAAAGCACCGGTGTTTTCCACTGCTGTAAAGTGTGAAAGAGGGATAGCAGCCCAAAGTGAAAACCTGCATGGTTTGATAAGAAAACCCGATACATAAATGGGATGAAGTAACTGACTGTTTTGTATATACTTCTTTGGGCAAGAGTTTGTTATATCCTTTATAGAAGAAAAAAAAAACTGTTTGCCTTCTGACGGCTAGTCAAAAGCTCCCCTGGGTTTTACAAACATCCTCTTTCTTGGAAGGCAACTGAACAAAACAAAATTTCAAAGCAGACTGCGTGTACAGTGGTATCATGGGGATTTAAAGGTGTGTTGTCGTCGAGCCACATTATTCAAACAGTCATCCTTCCCCCCACTTATTGATGGGCTCTCAGCAGGGTGTCGCTGTGTCAGGAAGACACCTGCCCTGATCCCCAGCAATCTGTAATCATGATCAAAGCTCAGATCCATCAGCTAGGAGCCCGGTAGTGTCCTTGCTCTCGGCTCTGTTGTTTTCAGCGTGCTCCTCTACCCTTGGAAAGCCCTGCAGGCAGATACACAGGAGGCTGGTGGTAGCCGTGTGGACAGTGCAGGGTGGAGACACGAGCCGGCACCAGGCCAGGGCTTGTGACAGGGGCGTCTGCAGGACTTATTGATTTGTGAAAAGAGATATACGTCCTCTCCGGCACTACCGACAGACCCCTATTTGGCACTTTGTGATGAACAACTTTCTGCTGCCTCGCTGTGTACTCTGGATGTGTTTCTCCTAACACTTTTTTTTCATTCTACATTCTTCACATACAGTGCTTTGGTCTTCTCTCTCTGACATCCAGCCATTGACCTTCTGATTTAGTCTTGTCTTTAAAACCCACCAAATAATTAATCCTACACCGTACGTCTAGGAAACGTTCCTAGATTAAGGAACCCCCCCCATCGCACTTTAGCTAAACATATCATCCTTTTACATCCTCTTCTATCTCACCGCTTTGTGGTAATTACCCCGTTGTTAGACCTTGAGCTTGAGCAGTAACACCTAACCAAGGGCAACGTGTCGCGTGCAGAGCACCACTGTGATTCATTGGCATGTATATGGCTGGCTATATATCTTCAAGAAGCATTAATAGGTGGGGGTTGTGAGGTGAACATGGGGAAAATGGGCTGCTGTCGCTTGAGTGGCTGCTAATGTGGTCTTTCCAGAGATAATATGAAACAATTGGAAAGACGATCTCTTATTATTCTGTCCAAACAGCCTGAACAATACAAATGAAATGCTGTACATAGGTTCTCCATAATCAATATTAATATGTATAGGGGTGCAACTCATGCCCTTGAGCCCAGGCTGACACCTTTGATTGCTTGTTTTGTCCAACCAACAGTGCAATCCCCAAGGATATTCCATTTACTATGATATACCAGAGAAAAGTGGCAAATCCTCACATGCCGGCATGCTACTAGTGAATCTTTGGCATTTTTGCAGAACTTTAACGATTACATTTACATTTTCTGTCGATGGAATAAGTGATTATTTGACCAATTACTTCAGCAATAGATATGTATATCCTTTACATTACTTTATTCAAAGGTAATAAGCATCTCAAACACCGGATCACCTTTTGGCTGCTCCACTTTTGAAAGTAGTAAGCAACACTCGACCCTCTCTCTCAACCATCCCATTGCTTTCTGCTGTGGCACGTCAACTGTGATCCAGACCTAATCTACCAGCCCAATAGTGAGGTCCCTGCAGGGAGCCAGGGGGCCCCAGGCGCAGCACCATTGCCTCATCCGTCTTCACGACAGGCTACAGGCAGGGGCCAGCCTAGCGCCTGTCCTGTCGTGCTTGCATATGAAGAGCTACGAGGGGATGTTGAACCCCGAAGCCTTCATCTGGTCACCAGGTGGACACTCGAACAGTGGCCTCTTCCCCAGCGCTCTGTCGATGAGCCTGGAAATGAAAATCAGTGAAGATGGACCTTTTTTTCAACTGCGGGAAGCCTCCAGCCACCTCAGGGGCAACAAGCATGTGTGACTGTGCTTGCACTCAGAGGTGACGATGAGCAAATAGCCTGGGAAGTTACTTTCCTGTTTTCACTTCGGGTTCCATTTTTGTTTTGGAAGCTGCTCACATATCACACATAAATATTTGCTGAAACAACATTTAATATTTTTTGTTTTCTTCCTGTTGTAAATCGCAGTCGTAGCTTTGTCACGTAGCCAGATTAGAGCAAACAATCAGTCTCGCAGTTATGCAAACACATGCATATGGTGCAGAGGGAGCCAAAGATGCTCCCCATCAGTGTGTTTGTTCTATATTACACTAAGATTTTAGGAAGACAAAAAACTGTTTGCAAGTCATGTGTGTTCTGTGTTGCTTGTGTTTTTTTTACACAATGCATCCATCTGACTGCAGTTTGAAGGCATCACAGTTTGTTTAATTGCAAAGTGCATTTTCAGAAGTCAGTATTCGCTGGCTGTTATGCCACATTCAAATGTTTTATTGTCAACTGAACTACACTATAAGCATCAGTTTCACAGAATATGCATATGAATATGCATCACATTCTTGGGGATGTTTTGTGCACACTCTATATACCTCAACATTCAACTTTAAAGTGCCTCCATACTGCAGCAGACAGACCTTATAGTGCGTTATTTACTCTGGCAAGTACACTCAGAAAGTCTTGCAATTGTGGCAAAGTGAATCACATGTTTCCTGAGCTCCTTGTTTGTTCCTCTTGAGAGGAAGTCAAATACAGCTTCAACACACTTCAACTTAACACTGCAGTGAAGGAGACAAACGACCTGTTTCAGCTGAAGCCAGATGCCGATTAATCATGGGATTAGAAATTACCCAATTTTAAAGTTTTTGGGGGTTTTTTTGCATCAAAAAATAACCCATGAAATGAGGCATTTGAGATAGCAGCTCATCTCTAACCGTCCCTTCCCTCATTTCACCCACTTCTCTCTGCACCAGCACACTGAGTAAAGAATACATTAGAGGGTAATGAAATAAGGGCATTTAAAGAAAGATTTGAATTGAGTGTCAGTCATGGGTAGACGATCACATTACCAGTTGTCCGTTGCAATGACTTTCCTTCCCATTAAGAGGTATTGTGATCTCATCTAAAATGTAATTATAGGGGAAATGGGCTCATATCTGTTCTGCTGAAATGTTCAGGAATATAGAATATACAGATCATTTTATCTTGCTATTCTTTCTCCTGTTTTTGGTGCCTGTATGTTGTTTTTTTCCGGCAGCATTAAGATCATAAAATCATCTTTTGGCAGCTCGGCTATCCTGACCTACATTTGCTGCTGAGTGCATTTACATGACATGAAAGAAATGTGCCACCTACATTTGCTCCAGTTGTAGGTACAAATCTTTGAAAACACTGCACGTCTTTATATTGAGTTAAAAGGAGATTCAGACTTGCAAGGCAGAGTGTAAAGATGGTTTTTAATCAGCCTTTTTAACTCTTCCTTTTCTGCGCCCCAAACCTCAGCTCTGTTACCTCCACTCTTTCCCCCTCCCTTACGGGGGCTGCTGAAGGTTGGGGGAGGGTTGTGGAAGGAAATGGGCTCTGGAGGCCGCCCGTGGAATCTTTGCATACCACCAGAGAAAGTGGGAGGGATTTTTTACACCTCCAAAGGCCCCCCCCCCCCTGTTCTCCCAATGCCTCCTAGCTAGCGCCATAAACTGTGCAGCAGCAGCAGCTGGTGTCAGGGAAAAAGACAACGAGAGGAGTGACGCCCTGCTATCTCACTTACCATCTTCTTTAAATAAAGGCCAGTAAGCAGAGTGGGGGCAGATTACACGGAAGAGCGGAAGATGTGGCACCCATCCCTACAACGAATCACCAGATGGAGCAGATCTAAATCAAGTTCCTCCCTGCTATAAATACAATGGAAAACAGGCAGACACAGGCAATAATAAGCGGTAGCATATGCCGTGGTCAACCTCTGTGGGTAGAAAGGAGTGCTATTCCTCCACGCTTTGCATTTCTCCTCTGAATTCATCCATGAAGGCGCTCAGTTTAGCACGCACCACAGCAGAGGAAGCCCAGGCAGCAGGTCGCACAATGCCAATCAGACCAGTGGCCCTGTTTTCATGTTTTCTCCGCTGTGGTAAAACAATTTGTATCCAATGGAAATGAAGTTATGTGATAAAAACCTTATGGTCCAGCAACTGCTCGATATTACAAGAGACTCGCCTTACTATTTTGTAATTGAATGTTGAACAAGGGGGTTGGGGTCAGTTGGGTTAAAAGCTGCTGTGGTCCCCCCCTCCCGCTTCCTATCTGGTATCATAATCTCTGGATGGGTGGAGGAGGGCTTACTTTGTTGGCCCACAAGGATCAATTAAGCCATCATGAGGGAGAGGCAGTAATAAGACATGTAATGGAAGCACCATGTTCCTTGGGGACCAGTATTAAATTCATCACCGCCTTGTGTTTCACACATTTATCACTTGCACATTACAACTTGTAATCAGTCACAGATGTCAGGGGTGGTGCTGACTCGCTGTCACTCCGCATGTGTTGACACTGGTATCAGTTGCTGCATAATGCATTTAATGTTTGTCCCTGCCAACTGCGGAGCTCTATGTGCAGAGCTCTATGTGCAGAGCTCTATGTGAGGATCTCATGCGGACAGATGGAATTAATTAGATCATCAATTATAATATCGCAACGTAAAATGTTAATGTATCTTTGATTCATAGATGGAAGAAGGTCAGTTTCCTTACAACGTGATGCCTGTGCAGAGGAAATGCAGTTAATGGCATTTAAAAGTGAGGGTGTAGCACGCTCAACACATGATGTGTGAACCTGGGGTACGGATGCTTCATCTTCACACTATAACACATATTCCACCTGTCTGTCTGCCACCACAGTTTGGTAAATTAATTTACAGCTTTCTCTGCAGATTTGGTTTCACACTTCCTGCCGCAAGTTGGTTTCATTCGAACACTGCGGGGGCCAAAAGAAAATGGGAAAATGCCATTTGTCCGAATAAACAAAAACATTAACTAAGGTGCTAGATGTTTGGATTCCTCCCAACCACTCGCGATACAGCCCGTCTCCCAAGCTGAGGAGTTAATGGGCGAGTTTACATGTTGTGTTGCCAAGATGAGCAGTTGTAGTCCCGCAGTTCAGTGTGTGCTGACCAAAATACTGCTGCATTGCACCTTGTAATTTCTGCATTTTGGAATAAAATGGTTTGCTCACAAAGCCAACCTGCAAATTTCACTCATTATGGCCTGGCAAGAATTTCAACCACACTGACTGTACTGCAGTGACTGACAGTGCTGTTTGTCACTCATGCATTATTATAAACCTTCCTGCACCGACTGGATGGACACACCACTCACTTGACTGTCACCGCCTTTCCATCTGATTTACAAATCAACTTCAAACTGTGAAAAATAGCAGTTAATAACAGCTTTCTCAACGTTATCATAAATATCCAGCAAAACTGTTCAGAAATGAGCCATGCCGCTTTTGCATCCACAACACCTAGTGGAAGTAGTTATTCAGCATGTATGGAGTGTATGGAGAGTTTTGACTTATGTCATCATCGGAACTGCTCCCCATAGTTTGGTGATTGGTTTGCCAGCTGGCAGGCTCAGTTCATTCTCAGTGGAGGTTTTTCTCAGTTTACAAGCTGTGTGGTGGAGTAAGGACGATGATTTTGGGGGCTATTAGTCTTCCAGGCAAACTTTTACCTCCTGAAAAACAAAATATTTTTAAAGTTAACTTCATGATGCACAAGTAAATGAAAATAAGAACTCCACTTCTTTTCCTCCGGCCCTTTTATCAAGTGTAAGCTGCCTGACACTGATATTCTGTTCGTTTGCAGTTTGGAAGAAGCTTTATGTTGATACGATTGTTTTTTTGTCTCCCTCCAAAATATTGTTTCAGCAGAAAACAGATACTAAGGGAGTTAGGGCACAATTTCACGAATCTTACACAAAATACTTTCTTTTTCTTTTTCGATGCAGTATGCAGTATGCACATTTTCCATAGCTTACTTGTATCCTTTTGGAAGAATGAGGAGTCTAAATAGACCGACTTATCTCAAATAAACTGCACTGACTTACAAAGAGGCTCCTACCTGAAAACCTTCCTGAGGCCAGCAGCAGACGTGAGGTATACAGGGAGTCTGTATGCATTGTGGTCTGTTCTACTAATTGCTCTGCTGCGCTGCTGTGCTCCGATTGTATATGAGTTGGTTTGTATGTGCATTTTCTATATGCAATAATAACCCTCTTATCGAATCCCATAGAGAAAACATGTATAACGGAGACGCTGCGAGAGTCTTGCGGAGCGCTGCCTGCCTAGTTGGCCTTGCCATATGGTGTTGGTGAAGCAGCCAGCGCCTGGGGAGGATGCAGCCGTATGGTGGCCGGAAATACACAGACACAGCAGTATGGCAAAACAAGACAGAAACGGAATGCGAGTCTGCTCGCTGCAATGTAAAAAACAACAGACCCAACATGAGTACATGCAGTGTGACAGAGACAAATGAATGAGAGGAGGAGAATGGAAAGGGTCAAAAATGACCTTCAGACTAAATTACAAAGGTGGGAAGAGATTCATTTGTTCTCTGCACAGCCATAAAGACTAATGTCTTTTTAATACATCACTCTGCATCTCTTCCCTCTTCCTGTCCCATTAGACATTGTAACAAAAAAGAGCTGTGATAAAAATCTGTTTTCCTCTAAAACGCCACAGGCTTCTTATTGAATTTAGCCATTTGCCACAATGTCACCAATGACAGTGCGAGTCAGGCCTGCTGCCGGTTGACATTTTAAAGGCATATGGAGCATTCAGAGGATTGATGAGGGACAAAAAAGGAATCTGTTAGCAGCAGTGAATGGGTAGGTGAGTAGGTGACTTTCCTGTATTTTGTGTGACCTTTTCAGATTGACTCTAAGGATGTCGGTGCCATCTGTGCCCCCCGGGTACCACTAATCCCATTGCTGCTACACTCAGCAGTAATGGGTACCTTAAACCTTTGCAACATGCCCCCGGTCTTAGTAACACACACACAGGAACATACACAGGAACACACTCATTTCTTTGTTGCTGTTTCCACTGGAATACATCTCATATATCTCCCTTCTTCTTGCATTAGTGTCATCGTGATTTAGTGTGATTTATAGTTAATGCTTACTCTCTGCTTTTCTCTGGATATTTCGTCAAAACAAAACCATGTTTTATGAGTGGATGGAGTTAGAAACAATATATCAATGAGCTATTCTGTGATGTTCACTCTTCATGTACCTTAAGTCACACACATACACAACATTAATTAGCATAGAGGCATGATTTAGACATTTCAAAAGCATCAAATACGTTTTTTCCTTCTTTTGACTTGAAATTCAATGCACCACAGATGTATTTGTTGTAGCTATTGTTGTAGACGTATCAGCTTCTATCCATCTCATAATGCATTTTCAGCCAGGGCAGATTCCCTTTTCATTCTTTTGTATTCTCTCTCAACCCCATCGGCTGAACTTTGAAGTACTCCTTCCTTCCTAAATGAAAGTGTGCTGCCTGGGTGTGTTTATCGACTCACTCGTGCTGTCACGTTCATGCTTATGTGCCTGCAATGCCTGGGCTCCAGAAGAAAATCTTTTGAGACAGAATACTTTGGTCCCTGCTGAGAGGAAGTCTATTTTAGCTTTGGCTCCATGACAAAAACTAAACGTGGTGCAAAGGAATTCCAATCCTGTATTGGACGAAGGAACCACATATAACCAAGGATTTATGAATTCATTCCCAGATGTGAACTGATGCCTCGTAAGCGCACTTCTACACACACTCTACCACCACCAACAACAAAGTCAGCGTTATTCGTGATGTTGGCGATCTATCCTTGGCTGGTTCTGTCTCTGGCAACTTAATTTCCACTCTTGTTGTGACAATGTGGAGACCGCTCTGTGTCAGAAAGGGTTTAGTAATTTGTTTAGTTTGACACTTGCCTCTGCAGCTTGGTTTGCTGTCAAGTGTGTTTCAGCTGCTAGAGGTTTTTCTGCTTTTTCTTTTCATGACAGTTTACCTCATTTTCCTCTGCTCTGCATTCCCCTGTGTGGAAAACCCCACTCTTATGCCCTGACTCTGTTTTCTTCTTCTCCTGGTAAGTGAGATACAGTGTAGTGGATGATCAAAGTCTTTCTTCCTCATTGTGGTGGAGGAAAACAGAAAGAAGCTTCAGGATATGGCACAGATTTCTCTCTGGGATATAAGATGTGGACTGCCAGAGCTTCTCTTCTTATTACTCTCTTTTTGTTTAGTTTTTATAACGGTAATTATTTTTATTGCAAACACCTTAAAACTGGTGCGGGCAAAAGATCATTCCTCCGCCATCAAGAGACCATTTGAAGCGTAACAGAGAAAGCTAAATTGCGATATGAAACCCAGAGGAAGTGTTTTTGCGTCTGTTTGACAATTCTCTCATAATTTGAAATAGTTTTTAGACGCAAGAAGTGATGACGAAAAGATTTCTATTTTGAGGTGGCGGGTAAAATTGATAACAGCAGCATGGAAGAAACACACAAGATTGACAGTCCAGCAGTGAGATCAGAGTTAAGCCAAACTCTATTGGATGAGTGCACCGTGGCCGTATGCAATACTTTCTCCTCGCCTGTGATTTATTATTGTGAAGCTTTCATGCAGGACAGGTTTTTTGGTGTTTTTCATTAAACTGGCTGAAGTGTGTAAGTGCTTCCCTTAGGAATGATTCATCACCAGTTTGCCGGGATGCAACCAAAGCTCGCCTCCCTAACGTATGAACCATTGGAGCAGTCGGAAGAGTTTTCTACCTGGTGTCCCCCCTGGTTTCTGCTGTTCATTCATCTCAACATTGATTTTAATAGTTGGGGAGGTGGGGGTGAGGGTGCAACTTTTGAGGGATGGATAGTCTGCGGGCTACAAAGTCTGATCTCATTTATATTTTTTTATAGCTTACAAGGAGAAACACTATATTATAACGCAGCACAACAACACTACCTCCTGGGTGATGAATTGTGGGTGATTGCCTTTGGGGACAATCAAGCCAAAAGTCAGACTCACATTTACCTTTTTCTCAGGCACAGTGCAGATCTTTGCATGCTGGCAACAACACAACGTGCAAATAAAGATCTCCACACTGAGCCCCAGCTCCACTGTTTGTCTGTGATCATCAGATCAGTAGCTGAGTAAGGACACGGTGACCTTCAGGTTTGGGGGATGGGGTGTATTTCTTTTTCTGTAGGGACTTACCCCGAGAGCTGAACTCAACCTCTCCTCCATCAAGAGTTCCCATGTTCCCAGACACCAGCGATTGTGTCTTAATGAATTCACTGAATACTAATCAGGCAGCCTAAGTCCAGGGGGTGGGGCAGGGTTTAACACAGAAAAGGTCCCGTATAAATATGCAGAGGATTTTTTTCTCCCGCAGTCATCACATTCCTTCTGATTTAGGAAAGCAGCAGAAATTAAATTGGGGTTCTTGCCTTTGAGATACGTCTTTTAAGTTTTGTCGCTTGTGTTGACGTCCTGCTTCATCCATCAGTAATTTGCTTGTTTGCCTCATTATAGAGTTGTGACAATTCTGTTTTGATTTAGAGCGTGTCCTCGGGATACCCTGTGATTGTTTCGTGCTCACTGGCTTCAAATCGCTCCAATCCAGCATGCGTATATTTCGCCGCAGAGACTCTTGTTTATATAAATCTTTCAGCACCACTGGCCAAAGGTTATATCCTCTAACATTAATCAAGACTCAACAGACTCCTAATCTTTTATCCAACTCCTGTTAGCCCCACGGACAAACTCTTTATGGCTCAATCAATCAGACTGACTAGCACCGAAATGTCCAGTGGTACATTCTCAACAGCCCTTGTCCGGCCATTCAGTCACTGTGAGGTTACTAACAGAGTTAGAGTAATCAACATTCAAGAAAAAAAAATTCATCCCCTGCACATGCAATGATGACCAACAACTTGGTCCTAATTTGTGAACAGGAACAAGTCCCCCTTAGAGCCACATACACTCAAAGTGTTTCAATCAGTAGACGTATTGTGGACATGCTCCTCTGACAGTGAATGGGAGCCTTTGTGGACACATGACATTACACAGGCAAACTTTTCTCTCTCATCGCTGAGAGCTCCGTAATGACACAAAGTTAATTTCGCTGTGAAGTTTCACAGTTTCATCCTACTAAGTTGATCTCTAATTCATCGCCGGCGCAGCAGACCCACATTTTATCTCTCGTTTTAAGCTTCTGAGGAGAGTCGTTCATGTTCATGAATACTGATGGAACTTTATAAAGCTCTATTTGCACGGAGCTATTATAACCTGAGGTTGGGAAGTGATTTGTATAATTAGGGGAGATCGTTGATGATTTTAATCCTGATGCGAGTCTGCCATGGTTGTAACTTAAGCAACATTCCAGCGCAAATGACTTGCCACATCTTGGTGAAGACAGAGGTCCCTGGGCAATACTTACTAATCCCAAGCAAATTGAATTTGTTTTTGGCATCCAATGGTGTCTTTTTCTTTTAGATGCAAAACATTGCACTTATAACACTGGAGGCTGTGGTGGAAACTGTATAGGAAGGCTGGGAATGCTTTTGGGAGGCAATTTGAAGCTTAGCTTTGCATAGGGACTACTATAAAATGTTTCACTTTGCAGACTTGTATCCAACATAGTGAATTTCATTTGCTGGTCCTAATGCTTTGAAGTAAGGAGCTAATTGATGAATTACATGAGGTCTGAACATACTTTTCTATTAGTCCTGTATGAGTTGAGCGTATAGCCATCCTGTTTTTAAAGTGGAAATGCGCTCTAACCACCCTGACAGCAGGATAAAACCACTGGTGCTTAAAGCATTGTTCTTTCCGGCTGATTTTTTCTTCTTCTTTGAAACATCTCAGCGAGGGGCAGTTTTGCAAGGACTCAGGGAACTATTGATTTTCATTTGTCCTTGCTCCCATGCTATAATCTCTGGATTCATGCCATCCACTGACTCTTATGACATGAATGCCTGCAGCTTGATTGAAGCCATATGTTTATGTGAGGCAGTAGTTAAATAGAGGTGTTAAGTCTGCATTGAAGCATAGTAAAAATAAACCAGGGCACCATCCTGTTTTAAAAGTTCTCATTTTATTAGAAACACATTATGCTGGATAACTGCTCCATTGTTCGTTCTGCATTACGTCATGGTTTTTCCACATTTTCCAAAGTGGACACAGGATCGAAGGAAAGCCATGGATTTATATCAAATAATTCTGTTTTTTTTTTTAATGTATTCTCTGTAATTACCCATATAGTGTTTCATTTTCAGTCCACCTGCTATTGCTCAACTCTTTGGGTCTGCATGTGTGTGGGTATACTGATTCAGCTGGTTTCATTTCTTTACCTTCAATGTTTTTGATTGAGTTTGCCTCAGGGCTTATCTGGCAAAAATACGAACTGTTAAGATGAAGATTTAATGAATGTGCATGACAAAACAAAAACCAAGTCATAATATGTAGCCATTTAACCAAAAAGTAAAAAATAATCGTTGGTTCGGGGAAAACTCTCAGGCATTAGTTTGTCATGTTTTACCAAACCAGGCATTTTTAACACCAAGGAAAAATAAACAAGTGTCACTGTCATGTATCTTTCACAACTATTTATTCTAGATGTGACTTTATTACCCATGGGTTCATCAAAGGACTCCCTAACAGCATTGTAACGAAGACGAGGCTTCACCAGGAGGCTGCCGTTTCATCACTAACATTGATCTCAACACAATAGCATCCGCTTCAATTTATCCCAGTACCTTTTTACTACCCTGTCAGAGATGCCATAGGAACATAAAAAGGCAAGATAATGCTAAGCCTTCATATATAATGGAATTGGTAGCCTTTTCTTGACATCTGTTTAGTTACAATCTGTTGAATCACCGGGGCAGAAATAGCTTTTCATCCTTGAGCGGACAGGATAAACCAGATATTATATGATTATGTAGGATCACAATACCAATTCAACATTAAACCAAATGTCAGGAGCACACACAGCCCCGCACAATCCCACCTCTGCCTCTCCGTTGTATTGCCCTATTACATAATGCTTTCTAATTTCAACTATTTTCCTCTTGCTCAAGGGCTCTCAAATGTCACGATAACAGCATGTGATACACTTGAGCTTCATCATATAATCTTTATCTATGTATACAAAAGGAAGAAACAAGTTTATAAACTATTACAACTTCTATTAGCTTCAACATTTTTAGAAACATCAGCATACGTCACCGCTAATAAACTCTCTTTCTCGCAGAGAGTTAGATGAAAAGATTTACACTTTCAGGTCTGTACGCTAAATATAGAGCTACCATACAGACATCCAATTAGCTTAGCTTAGCATACAGACTGGATACAGGTGTAAACAGCTAGCGTGACTGTCACAGGTCACAAAATCCACAAGTTGTTACACTTTTGTTTTTGTGTGGATTAAACAAACAAAATATTACGTTAATGAGTGTCAGGGTTTTTGGTTGGCGGACTTTGTTACCTTTGGACAGAGCCAGGCTAGCTGTTTCCCCCTATTTCCAGTCTTTGTGCTAAGCTAACCGGCTGCTGGTAGTAGACATTCTCATCTAACTCTCAGCAAGAAAACAAATAAGCGCTTTTTCCAAAATGTCAAACTATTCATGTTCAGGTGAACTCTTATTATAAACTGTTTCTATATGTTCAGTCATGAAACTTGAATGAAATAGTATTTTCTTAATTTAAAAACATATTTACTTCTACAATGTGTCAAATCTACTGCTTCAGTTTCATGCTTTGTTATATGTGGTACAGTGTATATTCTGGTGTTATTACAACCTTTCCAGAGAGATTTCATCTCTTGCTGAATGGTTTTCTCATCACACCCACACAATGAAATGCTGGGAGCAAAAGTGGCCCTTTAGTTTAGGGAATGTTTGATTTTGGGGAGTTTAGGAAGGCTGCTTAAACTCAATCCCTGAGGGTAAAAAGCTAGCCTTATGCCTTGTGTGTGTGTGTGTGTGTGTGTGTGTGTGTGTGTGTGTGTGTGTGT
>CALSCE010009465.1:6032069-6064770 GCA_943593645.1 Bovichtus variegatus | reverse complement strand
GTGTGTGTGTGTGTGTGTGTGTGTGTGTGTGTGTGTGTGTGTGTGTGCCAGAAGACAGCGTGGATGCAGCGGGCCGGCACTTTCAACACATGCTATGGAGTACTTTGTACACTTGGCAGTGGGAGTCAGTTTTTCCTCGATCCCTGAAGCGTTGCATTGTCTTTTGAAAGGGGGCTCTTTGTGTTTCCAGTATGGAGCTGCTCACATGATGAGTCCCGGTACTGTCAGAGAGGCATTTTGATGTCTGCCAGTGTCTGTCTGTGTGGAAGACACTAAAACATTCATTGCATATTTGCATGCTATCAACATTAATATTAAAGTGAATATTTTGGTGTCTTTGATTCCCCTCTCCCCAGAAGGCCTTGCGTTAGCATGTTTACTGCTCATTGTAAAGGGTAATCAAGGCAAGAGCCATGGCTGTAGCTATATGCTGACTTTTCGACTCACGCCCTGCTCTTTGTCAGTGGGAGGAGGTTGCTGCTCAACACATCAGACATGACCCAGTTAGAAGAGCTCCACTTGTAGGAACATATGAAGTGGATCCTACCCTGAGGAGGATTTCCATACCCTTTGGCTTTGTTGTTCTCCTCATACAGTTTCTTCTTCACTCCGCTTGCCCCTCTGATGGATGGAACAGCCATCACTTTTTAAATTGAAATTCCAGACCAGCATGCTGATTTGTATAGCACTTTGCAGAAGGTGCTCATATATTTTTTTTAGCATGTTTTCCCATTTTTTTTAATTTCTGACATTTCAGTTAAATGAGGCTTATAAATTGTTGCCCAGAATCTACTGTAAGTTGGCTTTAACTCTATCTTTGTCATGTGCAAGTAAAGTAGCTTATTGCAACCAAGCCTCACAATGATAATAAGTCATTAAAATATTGCAAGATATTGCAAAAGCTAATCTTCCCTTTGACTTTGGTGGGGAAAAAAAACAAGGCAGCAAATGATCACCAGTGCAGCATGGTAGCTGTCAGGTGATGTGGCAGATTTTCTCAGATAGTCTACTAACATTCATGCAATCATTGTTTCTACCGTTCTTTGTGCATTCCAACAAAGATTTAGCACAGGAGTGACTACATTTACAAGAGAAAGCTAAAATAGTGCAACATTTTGGAAAAGCCAGAGGAGGAATTTCTCTTGGATGCTGCTGAATTCTTTCCCTTGTTTTTTTTTTTTTTTTTTGCCTGGCTCTTATTTGAATTCTCCTCTTAACTGAAAGGAGAGGGAAGAATGTCCAATTTGCAATATGAGATCAGAGGAGACATGGTTGAGGTCGCAGGGAAGCGTGGGTTCTTTGTAGCTGGAAAGAGTGAGACATACAGAAAATATCTGCGCCCTCGTGTGAAAAGCTCATTCTCCCCACACATGCAGAAGATGTTGTCTTTTGAAAGTTATTTTCTACGTATTTAGCACACCCCAGTTTCATCTTTATGCATCTTTATGTTGAGTTAATGAGCTGTAGACATGATGCCGTTTTTCCTGCTTAATACTTGCCCACTGCTTAATGAACCAGAAGTTCATTTTGATCTTGTAATTGGTGTGTTTATTAATTACCGGTTGTAGCCAGAAACTGTGTGACAAATGAATGGTGTGATTAGATAAGACCAGCTCCTGACAGAATGCCTATAGCAAAAGCGCTGAAACAGATCAATACAACACAAGCTGCTCCTTCCGCCCAGGGCCAGTAATGGTGACTGATGGGTGGACATGGGAATTAAATGAGACTGTGTTACAACAGGAGAGAGTGGCATAAGCCAACAAACCATCACATACTGCACTGTACAGCACTTTGGGCTTATTTTTTACCAGTCCTTAGGGATATGTAATCAAAACTTCAATGTAACATTTAACACAGTCCCACTTTTGACAGTTTTTTCCATTACCTTAACATTTCACAACTGCAACTTTTAAGTACGTGTTCGGCTTTGATGCTAGGTTTTTCATTGCATTTGTGATGGTGGCCTAAAACAGCATCTAGCATTGCATCACGTAAAGCTTTTCAGTTTGCTCTACCTGTCTCCTGTACTGTTTTGCTGTGTTGAAGAAACCAACCCCTTTTGGTACATCTTTTTGCATTCACATTTGCTTGACCAATAACTTTCACCAGCACTGCTAGCACTGCCTGAATGCATCTGGATTTAGCATCACTTACTCAGTTGGTTGGTTCTGGGAAGCCCTCTCTAAAGCATGC
Organism: Bovichtus variegatus; assembly: GCA_943593645.1. Lineage (NCBI taxonomy): Eukaryota > Metazoa > Chordata > Actinopteri > Perciformes > Bovichtidae > Bovichtus > Bovichtus variegatus. The sequence continues at coordinate 6,062,574 of CALSCE010009465.1, read as the reverse complement.
ACAGAACAACTGCAATGAAAGCAGAATGAGTGACAATAGCTACGTTACTTTCCCTTTTGTTAACTACTGTTGTGCAAACAGACACTTACCAGATCTATATAGTAAGAGAGATGATTTTCAGAACCAGTTTACAGTCTATAAAATGTGAAAAATTAAATTCAATTAAATTCTTAAAATAACCCTATCCCTGATTTATATATTTGTTTTAAACTTATGTTAGACCAAGTCATCTTAATCTGAGACCAAGTAAAATGATGATGTGAAACGAAGACTTTAATCACAACCATGTGAACTTGATGAACCTAACACTACTCCCAGTCTGCTGATAGCTGTTTAAAACACTACAGTTTATGTTCAGTTTATTATTAATTAGTCTCGGAGGGAAACTGATATACAGCAGATAAAAGAAGACCAGCAAATAAGCAGTACGTGACAAAAAAGCAAGTAAAAGACACATGAAAACAATGTGTCTTTTTGAAGTATGACATGAAAATATAACCACGCAGACCTCACATGAACACGCCTGACAATGAGTCTTGTCCTTTGATAGCTTCTGGGATAAAGGACTGTTTGTATCTGTTTGACCTTTTCTTTGGCCGGCGGTGGCACATACCAGAGGGAAGAGGAAGACATTTGTCATGGAGAGGATGGTCACACTTTGAATGAATGGTCAGAGCCTGGTGTAGAGCTTGTTTCTCTCAGAGCTCTGCTCTTACTGTGGCCATTAATGCACTTTCCTGTGTTTCATATTCAAGTTGTAAAGCCAAAAAAAAAAAACATGGAGAAATGGACTCAACAGAATACTGCAGACTGGAAAATCCTTTTCTGCGTAGTCAGCCATCACACAATGGGAAATGTCTCAGTAAAAGACATTTCCCACTGTCTTTTTTGTCTCTCTGGAAAATATTACAGTAGGGAGGAAGCATGGTTCAACCTGAAAAACATCTTCACCATGAACACACCTCTCGTCCAACTGGATGATTGAGGTTTAATCTTTGGGAAGTGCTGTTCAGAAAAACCCACGACATTTTAGCAAAGTAATATCAATATAAACAAGAAGACTATTGGCTAAATATAACGCTTGAATGCCAGCCACTGATGTTTACGCATCACTTTGCACATCCCATATCACACGTGCTTCACATACTCTCATTAAATCTCTCCTTCCTCTGTATCCCCCTCATCCTCCATCTCTCACAGCTCCGGAATCTTACGTTTCAACTGAATCTCCAGATCCCCATCTCGCTCACATAAAAACACCAGCTTCGCTGGCAAAAATGCTCACATAGGAGTAAGCCCTTCTGAAAAACAACCGTGTTGATCCAACTTGATTGACAGAGAGAATCAAAACCTTGTCAGAAAAGCAGGAATGCAAGCTGTACATGCTGATAACTGCCTCGTGTTTCAAGTGAAGGAAAAAAACATGCCTCAACATGCAGAGATGGTAGTGTTGAGGCTGAAGTGACACTGTGGGAACCTGTCACTTTCTCTGATTAATGCTCAGAATAACAAAACATGTTTATGATATCCCATCTATTGCACTAAATAATTTATTTATTGAATAATTGCATGCGAGGAACAATATAGTGTGTGACATTTTGTTAAATTCAGAACAATTGTGCACACATTTCACCAGCTATCTTGTGGCTGAAGGCGACATAACACAAAATGACTTTATTTTGAATTTGTAGTCCTTAAGATATAAGGCCTGGTTTATTTGGTGAAACCTGTGGTAACCACGCTTATAAGCAAGTGTTGTTTATTAATACAGAAAACACTCCTTGAGTTACAGTCAGATTAACAGAAGAGCAACTAGCATATCTGTTTACAGGGCTGCGGCCGAAAGAACTCCCATTAATAGAAGTCAATGTAAAGTGTTTGAGCGAGGAGTTTGACCTGCAGCTCTTCATCTAACAGCTGACTGTGGAGGCTCCTTCTTGTTCCATTACTCCTTGCAATATTTAAAAATGATGGTTGGACTAAATGAACCCTTGTCCTGTTTTTTTTTTTGTGCCCGTTCGCTGTCAGCACCAATGTCAGTGGCCTTCGATGTGAAGCGGCAGCAGTAGGAAATGTTGGGTTTGCATTACCAGTAACTTAATAGAGCTCTGATATGGCTGAGTGAGCAGTAAGCAATGATGCTGATATTAATGAGATAGAATTAAAAACAGCAACGCTGGATTACATGCTGCATTGCTGAATGCATCATACAGTACATAGGAAATTTGTATCCAGTGTGGCAATAGCGCACTCCACCATGTACAATGGAAATGACTATGTAGAGAGATAATTACAGAATGTAAATAAGTTCAACGGCTTCTGCTGAAAAATGCGTTTGATTCCATGAAAGATTTAAGGATTATAAATGAATCTACCCATTTAGCAACTGGTTTGTTAAAAAGTATTGGGGCATTTCATTAATCCTGCCTTATTCTCTCTTTTCTTTATGGTAATAACATGTTTCTGGAAAACAGCATTGAAACTGAATTATTATTTTCAACAGAAGAAGGCAGAAGGACATGTAAAGCTGGATATTATTTTGACACGGCACAGGCCTTCCCAGGTGTGGCTGCTCTTACATTTCCCTCCCTCTTGTGGACGATCCTCCAAGCCCAAAAGGGAATGTCTTACATTAAGCCGGTCCATTCAGGCACAGCCCCACTCCAATTCCCTGGCCACTAAAATTCTCTCCAGCTTAGCAGCAGCCCTTTCTCCCTGTCCTCTTTGGCCTTTTGAATGATAACCTTGAATGGTATTGTCTCGGGGCATGGAGGAGGGTAAAGAAATGCCTTGCTTCTTGACAGAGAGCAGGAAAGCTTAACAAAAGGCGTCAGCACTCCCTAAATCAGAGAATGTGGGGGATATGAAAAGGGGGCAGTTTTTCATTCAGGTAAAAAAGGGTTGACGGAAAAGGGATGAGGCACAATAGAGCAGCTCTGATGGAACAAAGCATTTCTCTGTGTGCTTTTTAAAGAGATTTCAAAAGTGCGCTCAACTACAATGATGAAATCTGAGGCAACGATATGCAGAAGAAAGTTCACTGTATTAGAGTACATTTTATGGATTGAACAATGATATGTGGGACTGATTGTATTTGGTTAAGTCAATTTATCTGAACTATTTCCCAGTTCATAGAATAGCCTTTCAGGGAAGCCATTAGGCCTGAGATAGTCATTGTGATAACAACCTCATGGAGATCAATTGAAACTCAATCCGTGAATAAGTTGTCTGGCCTTTTAGATTCTGCACTGCGCGCTCTCTCTGACCATTTTCCTCTTTATCTCTTCTTCCAGAGAGAAGACAATCATCATCAGCTGGCTGCCATAGCAACTTAAATAAGACTCCAAAATGGCCTAAGTTTTTAAAAACAGTGGTTGTTGGCAAAAGAGCAGCGAAGTAAACAAACAAACCTCCCAGGCCTGTGTTGATCGAACCTCTCCCCATCTCCCAGAAAGCTCAGGGCATCTTTATGTTTGACCTGAGGGCACGGTTGATGCTGCTAAAGGGAAGCTAGTTGTTTTTTATGCTTAATAACATCTATGAAAGGCACGTAGTGGAGGCAGGTGACGGATTTATCACATTTATGATATTTTCTGTCCGTCAGTTCTACATTGTCTTGTAGTTGCTGTGCAGCCGCAGCAACAGCCTTGTAGTGACTTCCACTACAATCCTCATGGCAGCTTAGTGGAGTTCTGCAATGATTTCATCATGAGACGGCCATCTGCTCACAGAAAACAAAAATAAGCCGCTTATTGAGGTTGATCATGTTGTCTGGAAGAAAAGAGAACCTTTTTGGGAAAGCATAAAATTCACAAAATACATTTGTTGAAGCCAATATGGGGTTTTTAATGTGGGGTTTTTGCACTTCACTGTTTTTCGTTCTACATAACATTCAAGAGTTGAATTTTGCAATTTTTGATAGCAGTATGAGTATTCTGTAACACTTATGTTTTTGCTCTTTTATTTTCTCCAAAAGCGAACCAATTTTATCCTGAGGGGATCATTAAGTTTTATCTTATCTTATGAAGTGTAGCATGTGGTTTAGTGCTTGTAATTGTATCGTGTCCGCTAGCTCAGTGATTCCCAGGCCAGCGGCCAGGATACCGGATTTAAAACATTTTGGGGGGGAAAAAACACATTTCATGATACAAAGTGTCTGTTTACACTCTGTGATGGGAATTCAGGTCAGGAGCAGGCATTGCCTCGGTTTAGGAGGTCACAAGCCAAAAACATTGAGAAGCACTGCTGTAGCTGACAACCACATGATAAATGACACAAATCCCCAACTGTCTGTTTGTGCAGATCGGGGTGCATCTGTGTCAGCTTATGAAATAATAAGGGCAGGAAGTATCAGTCTGCAACAGCATCCATGGAGAATCAGAGTCTGAGGTATCCTGCCTCTCACAAGTCCACACTTCTATCTAGCAGCTTGCCTTAGAAACATTATGTGAAAGAGCATTTTGCATTCTTGGTAATCTGTCTCCCACATCCCAGTCACCAGCCCCCCTACCTCTGCTTCCCAATAACCCACATAGTAAGTGTGGAGGATGGGATTTGACGGAATTAACTATAGTGGCAAAAAATACATTAATCAAATAAGTAAAAGCCAAACGAGAAATGTTGGGCCATATATGATACTGAATTGAATTACAACTTGGCGATGTGTTCACATTCGGTATGTGCTGCCCCAGTGGTTTGTGTTTTGCAGTATCTGTCTTTATGGTGGTATAGGAGCATTGTGAGTGCTCACATTGATTTCACCCACTGCAGTGTTGCAGGCTCACTGAGTTTATCCCCAAAAACAACAGAAAACACTGGCGGTTCACCCAGAAACCTTTTGATTTTTTTTTTCCCGTGGTTACACAATGGAACTGAGCTTTTGTCTTTGTTGTAGCAATAGTTTCCCTCCTGTCTGTACTCTTAGATTTACAGCATTCCATGTCATCAACATCATCATCTGACCCGATGTGGAAAGTATGCACTGAAGTCTTTCTTTCCCTATTCTTCTCTCGGAGGTGCAGCTCTTTATGAATTTGATCATTATAACGAATGTGTTAATCAAAGAATGACTGAGAATCCCCATACAGCTGGATTTTTTTCTAAAGGATATATTACCGTTACCGAAAGAATAACAATGTCTTTGGGAAACAAGGACACATTCTGCACTGTGCTGTTTTCTTTCCTTTCCTCTCGTGCTGCAAGGAAATTCAATTTGATTACATACTGCTGTATCTCTCTGCTTTACACAACACTTGAAAGAGAATTTTTGATTTTGTTAAATATTAATCACGAATACATTATCACGCTGGCATGCTCTACAGTCTTTACCGTTACAAATTTGAATCAAAACACATTCGATAACATTATATATCTGAAAACATTTAATGACTGTGTGTATGCTTACAAATCATTTTTGTACCTTGAAGAAGAGTGGGTTTTTTATGTTCGTCAGAGGTCCACAGTGGCTGCTTGTACAGGGATTTACATCAAATGCCGCTGTCTTGTGCTGTACTGCTTAGCTAAATGTAGTCATTTTGGGGTCTGAAGCAGCAACTCTTCTGAAGTTTTCTTAAAGGGCTGAAGAAGAAACGTCCAAGTTGTTATGTGCCACAATCCCCGGATCCCCTCTGATCCTGAGCTGCAATGACACAGACTCGGTCAGAGCCTTTTTCTATATCCCTTCATTCTGATCAACATGCCAGAGTTTCACTGTATCGATTTTCTACCACAGGTGCCATAATTACTCTATTTTCCCCCAGAAGCGAGCCGATGACATTCGCTTTCCTTTTGGCTGCAGACACAGATGTCTTTTTCACTTTTCCTACTTCACCTCTGATGTTGGCCAGTTTGTCTAGCCCATCTGCTTTAGCATGTGGATTAATTCCTGCTTGTTATCTATGCCTAGATGTAATAAGGCACTCCTGGATGGCAGGAGTAATCAGGTTGGAAGGCAGAGCTCTTGCCTTCTCTTCCTCTGCTGCCATCCTCACGTCCCAAAACTGATAGCAGGGTAGACACATCGGAGGGGATTAAGCTAATGTGATGGCAGAGCAACCTACAGGGTAATTTCAAGAGACAGGCCTTGGCATCTAGGGAATAACTTGTCAAGGCCTGGCTGTAGGCTAATATTGAGGATATTAATCCTTAATGTAAATGGCCTTGACTAGATTTTACTCTTGTCTCTGTGTGCAGCTTTAAGCACAGTCATAAGTCTCTCTAATCACTGACATAAAGCATTCCCTCAAGGATTTTCCAGAGTTTTACAGTAATTATTGCATACCAAAAAATGTTTTTTTCCCCCCACTGTTGCCTCTGTGAGAAATTGCCAAGCTATTTGCATTATGTTCGTTGTTCATGTGCTGCGGTTTTATGAGCTGCTGGCAGAGGAGCGCTTCGTTTTGTTGCTGTGAAAAACGTGATGAAGTGTTAAAATCACAATCCGTGTCATTTTACAAAGGGATTTGAGGTTTGTTAGGTAAAACTGTTGGAAACAGGTCAGAGTTGCCTCCCCATCAGTATCAGCTGGAAACAGTTGATAAGGTGAGAAAAAAAATGATAGAGGAGTGGTCACACACATCACTCCATTGGAGAGCAGCAGCTAATTGTCTTTTTGATCACGATGCACGAGCAGCCACACAATACTATGAATTCATTTCACCTTGCTGGATGCAACAAAGAAAAAAAACACAGTACTTTGCATTTTTCTTCCTCATTAATGAAAATATTCTTAAATTATGAAAAAAACCACATAGGCAAGGTCTCCCTTAAAACAATGCAGACATTCCCTCAAAGAGCTGAGTGAACACCTTGATGGTGAGGGTTTGTCCTTGCTGCAGTTTCCCCCTCTCAAACGGTGTCTTGTCAGCCTCCGGTCATATTTTGTGATGTTTTTTTTAACCCCCAGTGATCAGTCAAGCTGCCGCAATTCCTTCATCACTGACATACTCTCTTTTCTTGTTCTCAGGTCTGCTCATAGGATCTGGATGTGCACTATATCCATTGGGATGGGACAGTGAGGAAGTACAACAGACCTGCAACAACAGCTCAAACCAGTTTCACCTAGGTGAGACGTATAGCGATACGCACACACACCTACAGCCTGCGTGCAGCGCCTTACACACTGATGCTTCAACCATGACTGTGTACATTTGCCTTGTGTTCGCTGAATATTCTGGCCCCAGAACCGATAAATGTATGAAGAAAGTTGAGAACAGACTTTTATATCTGGCCCTTGACATTCTGACTTTTTTATAATACCGAGCAGACACAACTCTGTGCTACTGTCATATACTGAAGAGACAAGATCCCTTGGTATTTAAAATGTATGATTAAAAAGTCAACAGAACCTCCTGTTGCTGTCAGTTTCTGAAGTGTTTTATAGCTATAAATATGTGCTGAGAATAAGCAGGAGCTCGATTCTGTGCTCTGTATTCAGCTGGCAATCTCAGGACTGTCTCATAGACAATATTATGTTACTGTATCAGACACTAAGCAGGTGGAGGGGCTATTCATACTGCAGCTGCTCTTTATTTGATGCTAATCAAAAAGTGTTTGATCTTCTATGTAATGTAAATGGTGAAATTAATTTGGTGTGATTGCAATATTTTAATTAAATGTCAAAGGTACATTTTTGATAAAGCTGTTGAGCCCAAAACTTATGTAATCAGGTACACTTAGATTTGCTCTCTCTTTCAATTTACATCAATGTCCACCAGAGTTTTTGCCACTTTAAGAAGTAATTGTTTTTCTACTTTCTTCCTCACACATTAAGATACGCAGGGCATCTGAGTAAAAAAACACTAGTTAAAGCTGGGTTAGGCAGTATATTTTTGGCATCAACCGGCAAAATTTACATAATAGCCTTTCAGCATATTGTAATTCAAGTGGTCTGAGAGAACTAGACTGCTGCACCTACTCTTGGCTCTGTTTTCAGGCTTTAAAAAAATCTAAAGGGCGTTCCTATTGGCTGTTCCACGTGAACGTCCCTTCAGATGGTGAAAGCTTGAAAGCGGAATATCCTGCAGGGAAAGTTGCTATTGCAGCATTGGCATCAACTTTCTACACTACAAAGCAACACGAACAGCGAAGACGGACTTATCACAAAAAAAATGAGTCGGACAAAATCAGAGAAGCGTTTCAGAGATGGTGAGAAAATGTTGATAATAGTTTAGTGTTCTGTTGCCCATAGTTTAGCTAAACTATGAGCAACATTCTCTATGCATCTCTAAAACGCTTCGCCTCCAATCACAGCATGTCATCTCTAAGGGATTTACAGGCCCCAAAGGTTGCAAAGAAAACAGCTATATAACAGCATCAGGATCACAAACCGGATGATTAATGCAATTAATGACTAGTCACTCGTACAGGTTACTGTAGGAAGCATGTGCATATGCCGGTGCTTTTCTGGTGGGAGGGGCTTAGGACAGAGCGGGGAGAGCTGTATGATGAAGATTTCCTTTTCCAGGAAACTGTCTCTGGTGCCTGCCCTGGGTAGTCTACCACTGGAATTACAATTGTGCTTCAAGGTTATTATGGATGTTTGCCCAATGATGCCAAAAATAAACTGCCTACCCCAGCTTTAAGTCCCCCAAGCGTCCCCTGTAGTGTGTGAAATCCAATCGTTAGTTTTCAATCAATGTTACTCAAGGGCAAGTTTTGACCTGACAGTGACACCAGAGCAACACTAGTCAATGAATATGTGTTTCATGACAATCTGCTCAGTAGTTGTTGAGATATTGCTCTGGAAAGATGGATGAACAAACTCACTGAAAGCCCGAACCAAACATCAGCATTCTTAAAAACCAATCAGCAACAAGGCAAAAAATAACTTACATATTATTCCTATTACTATTAACTTAAGAAATACAAGTTGATAAATACAGCAGCCAATATGTCAGCAGAAAATGTGATTGTTCTAGCAGCTTTTGACTCTAAGCCATGTCCATGTTATTTAGAAGGATATAATTCTGACTGATTTAAATTCCTAAACACTCATCATCTCAATTACTGAAATTTCAGACCATGTCATCAGATGTAATTATGTTGGATAGGACTTCTTTAAAAGAACATTCTCTACATAGAGTATGAATTATTGTTAACAAGTGTGTTTGCATCAGCGTGCTGTGCAGATGAAGACGAGTGCACCATAGTTATTTCAGTTATACCTCTTTCTTGGTAGCATCATGACAAGACTGTGATGTTCTCCCATGAGAACTGTGGATTTCACACGTGATGATGCCACAGAGTGGACTTTGAATCTCTGCCTCATAGGCTCGTTCATTAATCATGAAGAGAGCAGTCAGTACTTTAGTCATTCAAAGATGAATTTGAATGTTGCTGCTGGAGAAAGTAATTGCATGTATGTCCAACATGAAAACATTTGGGAAATGCTCATACTTATGTCGACAGAATGAATGCACTGCTCTGACCCGACATGTTTTTTTTTTTAATGGAATATTTCCACATCATGTTGTCATCAGACACATTTAAAAAAGAGTGGGAGCTAAATTTTTATTAAGTGTGACGCTGACTCAGAGAGAGATTTGCCACAGAAAATGAGACTCTGAGAAATATGTATTTCCAGTTTTAGCTGTTGAATCAGGTTCCCACAGTGAGAAGACGGCTGATATGATTTGTTAATGAGACACCTCCTCTTCCTCCCACCCGGCTTGTAATTAGATAACAACATTCAATCAGACATTTTCCCAAAATGTGATGTTTATAATGAAGAAGTCTTGATGGTCATCACAACACTTTCCACATTTAGAATCAGATGTGGGTCATATCCTTGTTTAATCATGCGCATAATTTCCTTTGAGGATTATAGAATATGCGTCTTAAGGAGGCCCTTTATGTTTTAATTTCTGCTTGCTTTTGGCTTTTGGCTCAGTTTCAGCATTTTTTGCCACTGGTGTGCTTTCCAAAAGTCTGTGTTGTGAGAATGCATTTGGCACCACACTGTTTGTTTGCAAATGAAGTTAAACTATGTTCAGAGCATTTGTTTCAACGATGCAAACTCTTTTTCACAAGAGGAAGGGAAATGTTGTGGCTTGAACAAAAATGTTAAGCAGTTCACAACATTTTGTCCTCTCAACACTGTCATGTTAATGTTGGATCTAAGGCAAGCACAGAGGTATAGTGCAGTACACACGAAAAGATCATGTATTTCATATGTCTTTTTAATGAACCGCACACAATCCTGACTACATTCCATTCATGTTCATACACAGTACACATACACCTAGGAGATAGTGCGAACATCCGTGAACACTGCAACAGTTCGACCACATACAGTTATAAGTTACTAGCACTTCATTTTTCAACTTTTAATTGATTATTTATTTCTGCAAACGCACATTTAAAATCTTTGAATCAAGTAAGAACCTCCTTATGGCCCATAAACATGTATAATGGTGGAAATTCCACACCTGGCTCGTCATTCATTATTCATTCATACACTACTGTCCAGTGAGAGTTGTTAACTATTTTGGACGGGCATTATGTGTAGACAGAGTGACGACAGTAGAGATATTAAAATGATGAGCATAAACTATAACTTTTATCAGTAGCAGTAAAAAGAGTATAGGCATTTCTAAAACCAAAATGTCTATAATTGCAAGTACATGACTTGAATAGAGACAATTTTATATCCTCCTACAGTTTATTTAATCTCTTTGGAGTAAACCGTTTTAATCTTACACTCTTGTATAGAAGTGTTTTTTTTTTCCCTTTATTGTAGAAGTGATGTGAGATTCATAAGCAGTGTTTTCCAAAAAGGTTCTATAAATGTAAACAGTGCGGGACTCTTTTAGATTAGACATTCTGGTTAAACCAAAATTGATTCAGTTGTTCCCAGGCCAAACGCTTATCTGTCCAAATGTTATTGAAACCTATTCATGGGTCTTTGGAAATATCCCGATGACAGACAGACAGATAAAATAAAGGGTGGAAATATATTATCCTGAATCCTCTGCTTTCCTCTGCAGGTTCCTGCCAGATCGGCTGGGCGTATTACTGCACAGGGGCAGGGGCGGCGGCTGCCATGCTGCTGTGCACCTGGCTGTCTTGTTTTGCAGGGAAGAAGCAGAAGCAGTACCCGTACTGAAGGGAGCATCAGAGAGACAGGGACAGCGCGAGACTTCAGGCGGTACGACAAAAGGGAGAGGACTCTGTGGACTCACACCAATACAGCACATCGGGCACCAAAGTCATGGTGCTCTGGACATCATGGGACACAATTCATCTGACAACTGCAGGGACTGTTTCATAATGCAACACACACACACACATGGCTTTGAAAACTGGTTCCTCTCTTAAAAGCTGTTCTTAAATGCAAAATGTACGGACCAATTCTCTTTGTAAAAATGTTACATTTCTTTAATGAAAAGCGTATGCTCATTTCTTTTGTCTTCCTTCTCTTCAGTCATTGATGTTTATGTGAAAGTGTGCCCTGTGATGAAGAGAAAAAGTAATATTGCTTCATTGTTATGTGAAGTGTTTCTGTCTCCTCTTCAAGTCTCATCCTTGCCTTAAACACAAAGTGAAATGCAATAATCCCTATAACGTAAAGCAATCCAACACTGGCTGCCTGCTTCCTCAACCTTTTCAGATCCCAAAAATGTAAGCATAGTTTATTTAACACATTCATAAAGATATATGTTGTGTATGATAATGTATTTTATCATATTAGCACATGTTTTGTATTCACTCTTCAAATTATTCTTTGTCATTATTCTCGTTTTGTAAATAAATGTTTATTGAAATTCTGGATTGAAAGTGTTATTTCACTCACACAATACGGCCCGAGGTAAACTGCACAGACCTCTCACATTCCTAAAAATCTTTTCCCATGACCTCTTGATCTTTGTAGTGTTCGCTACATGTGGGAGTCCTCCCCCCCAATCGATAAAGAGGATAAGGAGGGGCAGTGCTATGAATTTAACTTTTCCCCATTATTGATGAGGTAAATCCCTCGACCTCTAGTCAGATTATTTGCCTTTTGATCAGGTTACTCGACTTCAAAGCGTCCGAATCTTCCAGACAAAGCCTGAGATGCAATCATACCCTGGGACATAAAGAAGCCGTGCATCCATCAGCTTAATGTCTAGGGGTATCTCATAGTTCCTCAACCTGAATAACAATGAACAATCGTGAATAACAATAATGGTAACCTTTTCATAGCAATTACCACAGATGTATGTGAGCTTTTCAGTTACTATTTTTAGTCATTTGTTCCTCTCCGTTTTTCCTCCTTTGATTAACAAACACTTCGGAGATTCATCCAAGCTCGAGTGTACGAAGTCAGCTCATTTACAATGCAGCTGTTCTTTATTATGTGGCCCTCATTAGCATCCCCATTTTCTCACAATGCTCAGCATCCCCCAGACGATACACTCGCCCCCCTCTCCCAATCCTCACTTGAGAAATCTCTCTCAGTACTTGCTCTGTTTAATATGTTAGCTTGGCTCCTGAGCATTCTGTTCTCCCTCTCTCTGATCTGCTGTGCTGATTGATATCACCAGTGATTGTTACAGAGTGTCAACCAGATGCCTCATCAGCAGGGCTGACACATTGGGGTTAAATTGGAGCGCTCCCTCCTTTATACCTTTATACCCTCTATCCAGTACCCGTACGTCAGACTGACAGGGTGTACGATGATATCTGAGGGCTTGTTACTCGTAGGCGGCTGATTGTCTTGAAACTTGTAAAATGTGTGATAACTGTGAAGTACAGCCTGCTGCTCTCATCAGCTGCTGAGTAGAAGGGATATTACGACTGCTGTAACTGATGTGAAATTAAGATGACCAGAACTGCTGATCATTGTGAGCACTTTTAAGTATAATTTATAATACAGTGAGGACCACACACTGATTTATACTCAGCATTTTATTAGGGTAGAGGCATAGCAAGCGTAATGAAAGAACAGCTGTTCTTGCCTTGAAGAAGGCTCTCTGAGCAAAAGCTTGCTTATTAAAAAAGATTTTTGCAGACATTCTGGTGTTTTTTTCCATTTAGTTTTTATATATAGCTTTAGCACCTCAGCTAAGTTGGCGACCAGTAGAGCGGTGTTTTTTTTCTCTCCATTTTTAATTGGGGTAGAAGTAGAAATCTAACAGATATGTCAAAACCTGGAAAAATAAAACCCAAACTATCTTTGTGGTTAGATGCCAACAATAATTTGGGTGAACTGAACCTTTAAGAGCACCTTTCAAACCTACAACGTTTACATTTGATACAAAAAAAGAAACATATAGGTTGGAGTATCACTTTAATGGTTGGAGCCAAGAAAAAAATTCAAATAAGCCAAACTTGAAATACACAGTCAAAATGACAAAAACATGCATCTATTTGAAAATGACAATAATTATTAGCAGGATTACTTACTCACTGGATTATCTCTTCAGAGCTATCGCAGAATTATATCACCTACAATGAGGCTAACACATAAATTGGGCTGGATCCCAAAAATTGGCCTACATTGAAATTTTTCTTTTATTTCCTAATTCATTTTCTTTAACCTTGAAGGAAAATGCCATGATAAAAAAAAAAAAGACATGAGGAGAACTCAAAGAAAATCATACCGCTAAGTGAATGCTACTAAAGTTATAGGCAACACAATGGTATGGCGTCAGTTGAAAACACTTTTTACACAGCTGGAGCAGGGATTATTTAAGGGACAAAGCACTGAATCACCTTTAAAGAGTTCAACTTCAGCAGCCAGTTAAGATACTACATCAATTAATTCTGTCCAATTATTTTTTTCTCAGACAGTACCCTACTGAGATAATTACTGCCCTGAGGAGCAACTCTTTTAAAAAAAAAAAGATTTTGTGCTACTATAACACCAATCTCCATGAAGATATTGCATAATTGCTACCGTTAGATAACAAGGTAAGGAAGACATGACTGTGATGTTACAAAGCCTGTCGCAAAATAGTGGTCTGTCACTGTTGTCACTCCTCAGCAGCTTTTTTTTTGTTGTGTAATATACATGTGAATGTATTGGCAGTGGAGTAAATAATAAGAACTTCATGAACTAAGGTATCTGCAGCACAATAAAAACGTCTGTTACGTAGGTGTTTCACATTAACTAGAATGCAAACAATCATTGTGCCCAGAAAGTGGAGTGCTTTGGCCCAAAATCTTTGAAGTCACTCAAACTTATTGATTTAAAATACAAATCCACCCACATAGTGTTCTTTGTTTCCTACTGTGCTTTACAAGTCCCCACTGTATTTAAAGGAACTGCCAATTAGCCGTATATTATGTAAATTATGTTATTTATATGGTCATGGAAATAAATGGAATTCATGAAAACATACACCAGACAAACCAAGAGGATCAGAGGCTGCTACTCAAATCTCACTGACAGGGATATATACGGGTTGCAGCTCACAGTAGTCCACCTACAGGGACGCAGAGAGGCTGCAGTTAGCAGGGATTCTAAATTAGCAGTTTGTTTGAACTCAGAAAAGGTAATCCCCATACTGGGAGGACGTATTTTAATAAACCCAAAATGTCAGTCTCCTCAATATAATATAACAGCCACGCACACCCACATAAGTGCTTCCAATTCTGGTTGATTACACATCTGCTCAGGTTCCAAGAAGGCGGAGCTCTGCTGTGTATTGTCACTGGCAGAGATTTGTCATCGAAGGAAAGACACAGGAGATCATAATAACACTAACAATGGCTCAGTTCTATTTAAGTGTCCCAGTAAGACACGACATTGTGACAGGGAGCCAGCATCCACAACATCAGGACCCTGAAACCAAGCGGAATGCAGCAATCATTCATTTTCATATTTACACCTGTCCTACCTGCTAAAATGTCTTCTGTGGTAAAAGGCCTATGATAAAGGTGCAATGTGTCCTACCCTAAAATATCTAACAAAGCTAACAAAAGAGGCAGAGAGATGTCAAAGAAGCATGTGCATGCTCACACAGACCTGAGAAAATCAGAATGAGTAATTAAAAGCACCAGTGTGGGTTTAGCATGTGCAGAGCCTTAAAGTCAAATGTGCTTATCAAAAGACAGACACATTGGGAAAGAGCACCTTGTGCTGCAAGGACGTAGCACAAGCTTCTCTGAGTAATAAAGCAAAACGCCTCCTCTTTACCACTTCATCCCATCATCTCCTCCAAGTGTTTTTTTCTTGTAAGAGAAGAGTGGCACTGAGGGATGGGAGGAAAAAAGCAGGAGTGAAAAGGCTTTTGTATCCTCCCACAGATGTCTTCCTTGTGTGCATCAATGAAAAACAGTAGGATGCAGACTGGCATCGCCTTTCAAGCTACTTCAGTTAAAGTTTAAACTCAGACAGTAGCATTATCTCCGTGCCTGGGTGAGACCTGGCTACAGCAACATTATACTTCCTAAAGACCAAAAGTAACGCCTCACAAATTTACAGAGAACTGAAATCCTACCTCTGGGCACAGTCTCAACGAAAGAAACACTGTGAGCTTCTCAAAGCTTGCAGAGATGGCACAGTTTCCATTCAGTTTCTGAATGGAGTTTTGTTGCACTATTTAAAGTTTAAAAAGAAAAAGAAAAAACAGCTTTCACAGCCTTCTCCTTGCTCAGGGAACATAAACCCCTATAGAGATGGAACATATCAGACAATCAACACAGTGCAAATATTCCAGGACCCTATGGAAGACCTACTGAAATGTGAGATATATGCAAAGAAGATGCAAGAGCAGCATTCTCTGAGCTCCTATCTAATAATTGTCACAACACTGAGGTTCTGCATTCAGTGTAATCAACTCTGCCATCAACCCTCCTCCAAGAATAAACATGCTGATCCTTTTGTATTTCACCAAAAAGCTTGTGAGCAATGGATTCCAAATCTGTGACTGTTTTAATGCTGTTTTAAACCTATTTTCCTGTCAAAGAGGTGTTAGTGATATGAAATGTGTCACATCCAAAAATTGTTGTCCTAGCTGAGCTCTTCCAGGAGGTCTTTAATAAATCAAATCCCAGCATCTTATCAGTCACAAACAGCTCTCTGGCCACTAGTATTTATCCAGTTTCAAGCAAACAGTAGTTCGAAGTCCAGCCTTGATCCCATAATCTTCAGTAACTGTAGACCTAACTTTAAAATGCTATGTTTTGTCAAGTTACTTATAAGCCAACTGATATTAAGTAATCTATATTTTAAAGACCTATTCAGCTAAGACAGCACATCCCACAGTAAGTCAGAGTCTTTTTCACCAGATGTATGTTTTCTCCACATGTATTTGTAATTGAATGGTTTGAAGCTGCAATGTTTCATAATAACAATCAAATGTTCAATGTTAAAAAAGATTGACCATATTGACCAACTTACAGAGAAATATCACTAACTCTGCAAGCAACCTCTGATAAACCCACTGCACACTCCCTGTCGAGCACTAAATGACATCGCATGGCATTTAAAGAGCTAAATATTTTTCATAATGACAAGTGGAGACCAAAACAAAATATTCCCAGTGGTAAATAATCATGTTCTGCAGTACTGGTACCCAGAGTTTTTAAGATAACTTCCTCTAGTATACTTCTTGTGTTCCTGTAACTTTTTCGTGTGGTATATCTGTGGTACTCAGAGACTTGTGTGGAATTTTGGGACTTCTACCTCAGGAATGTAGCACAGGTTCTAAGGTAATTTACCACATGTTCTGCATTTCCCCCGGAATCGTACCCCTGGAGGTGTTTGTAATGGAGGAGCTAAAAGAATTGTGAATATTGTACTTATAATTATGATGTGACCAGAAACATGACTGCCATGGGATGATACCATCTGTATATGGTCATATGAAGGCTGTGCGTCTCCACTTGTGTTTGCATCCTTCTGCCTTACAGCAGTGGTTTAATTTCATCTATGCAACCTTTAGGGAAAATAAATGTTTTTTTTCTTTCAGATAACCCAGAAAGTCCTTCATGGTTTCACATAATATTGTTAGGACTGTCGTAACTCTTCACACAATTTCAAAAAATAATGTCTTGTAGGATTTGTTCACATTATGCTTATTCTTTTCAATCTTTTGTCACTTTTGTTAACTTTTTGAGAAGCGGTACATATTATGTTTTCACCTTGCCATCCCTCAAATAATCAGAGGTCTTTCATTCATGAAGTCCAATATCCAACCTCAGATAGGCCCAGACTGTGATGCATTCCAGTAAGGATTAAAGTTGTTTGACTAAAACATTATTAGGTAACCAATAATCAGAATGTTAGGTGTTTTCCCACTTCCTGTCGGTCTAATATGTGCTGCTAAGCTCTCTGAAACTCCTGTAGAAGCTGTAACCCGCTGACATCTACAATGGTGATGTCATTGTTTTTGTGAGTGCATATAACACATCTGGCAGCTTTCCTCTGTAGCTGTTGTCTCTAAAAAAGAAAAGGAAAAGAAAAAGCAGCCTGATCCATCCCCAAAGCCTGCCAAGCATAAAATGGTTAACAAGCGCTGAAGACAGTGAACTGAGAAAAGAGGGACAAGGTGACAGTATCCAAGATAATTATGTGGGGCTCAACATATGCTCTCAGGTTAAGAATGGTGATAAATCCTCTGTTGTGTAATGCTCAAATGGACCTTAAAGTTGAGATAAACTTTGGATCGTCACACAAAGTGACTTTCAGCATCCCCAAAGCAGCTTCACTGACATGGCTCAATAGATTATGGTTGTGTTTCTTTGATGTCCATCTTTAATAGCCTGATGATCGAACTGAATTGCCATTCAACTTTAGTTCATTCATCCATTTGTATTTGAATCGCTGAACAAATTTGATGCGATCCGGTGGTTATTATATCAATGGCATAATTGAAAACAAATCATTCACTATAGAATTTTCTTTTTTCATAATCTAAATTCTCACAGGGCATCTGAATTTACCTTAAGCACTTAAATGTATCACCTGGGCAATGAGACATTATAACAATATTGGAAAAGTATCCCATATCCTATATATATTTAAATATTTAACCACTAACCACAAGTATTTGAGGCCTCTGATGGACTTAAGTATTCACCTTCTCAGGCAGTGGATTTCCAACAGTCCCCATGAAGGACCATTTGATGGCTTTAATATCGTGTAGGCTTCTCTTAGAAATTAGATTGGCAAAATATCAACATTTCTTTTCATGTTAGAAGAGATGTATTTCACTGATAACCTCAAACATAAAAATTAACTGAAGCTCAAAGATTTTATGACATGGGCAACTGTCTCTGAATATTTTTACATGACAGAAAGTCATTCATGCAGCGTTTCTCTGCCTTTTTTTGGCCCTTGACTCAGTGTTTTGATCCCAAACATCTCACGGCCCAAGGAGTTTGAGTTATCCAGCTGCCATGTGAATAAGGCATACTTTTCATA
This sequence comes from Bovichtus variegatus, assembly GCA_943593645.1. Taxonomy (NCBI): domain Eukaryota; kingdom Metazoa; phylum Chordata; class Actinopteri; order Perciformes; family Bovichtidae; genus Bovichtus; species Bovichtus variegatus. The sequence goes on along the minus strand of CALSCE010009465.1, from coordinate 6,044,225 downwards.
TATTCTCTTTCAAGAACTTGCATGAAGTGCAGCATGTATTATAGGCTATAGAAGTGATGATGTAATTAAAACGGGCTTAATTCAAACAAATATCAATAATCAAGTCTTAGAAATGTCTCTGAACGTCAAGGAGGCCCACGTGGGGGCCTGATCCCAGGATTGAGAAACCTCAATACCGGAGTTCTTAATGTTTTTCAGTTTTCATATTTATTGCCCCACAGCTGTTTCATGTCAGTCATCTATCAGCACAAACTAGAAGAGAAGTGTCACAGCATCTGACAGATACCATGTGTTATGATTCTGCTTTGCACCACAAATACCTATAGAAATGCCTGCTCCTGGAGAAACATGACCTTCATCCCACAGAGATCACCTCACAAATGAAATATGTTTAAATCCCTGGTGAAAGCTCTCTCAATTGTGCACACCTACCATGGATGTAGGACTCAGAACATGCCTTCACTCTCAGTTTAACAGGTTTTATTTGTAGAACAGAGTTTAAATAGGTAAGATCAAGCTGCATGACGATTTGTAAGAGGGTCTTTCCATTAACACGTTAGTTTTTAAAAAAAATATGTTTTATGAAAATACAATTATTTCTGTGTGGTTTTGATTTTACCTTCACCAGCTGTAGATTGCATTTGGCCCACTTCCTGAGATACATTGGTATTACATATACATATATATAAAGCAAACTGAGCTCACTCAGGAATAGTTCACTTAAACTCATCATCCTGTCAGTGGAAGATCAATTGAGGTGTGTACGGGGCTGCTTCGCGAACAACTTTGCATGCTCTCCCCTGTGAGCGTGTGGTTTTCTCAATGTCCTCCGGCTTCCTCCCACAGTCCAAAGACATGCGTTTTACTGGCGACTCTAAATTGCCGTGAATGATTGTATGTCTCTCGCAGCCGTGTGATTGACTGGCGCCCTGTGCAGGGTGTACCCCGCCTCTCGCCCAGTGTCAGCTTGGATTGGCTCCAGCCTCACGAGAGCTTGCAAAAGAATGAGCCAGGATGAGCAGTGGCTCTTTTCAGCTCCAGGAAAACAAAAAATGTCAATCACATTTTCCCAAACAGCTTGTGCAGCAAAATCCCGGAGCTGTAGACAAACTGTTGCACCATGTCCAATATTTACCTCATTATTGCCTTTATTTTCCTCCTGTGGAAGATCATTGGCCGATAGGACTGAGGAACTGCCAGAGAGCTAAAGGCAGGAGGTAATGAGGCAAACATTAGACATTTGGACCCGCTATGCAATCGTTTTGTTATGCTGCACAAGATGTTAGGGGAATTCTGATGAACATTAAAGGACCATACCAGTGTGTTTTCAAATTCCAGCTTCATAACTACAAAACAGGTACACTTTAATATGTGCTGATCGTTTACAAATGCATGTTTTTTTTTTGTGGTCTCCAATCACTACTGTGTCATATGAAAATCTATTAGCAGATTAACAGTGTGCAATCCATCACAGGAAATCAAGTATACGTTATTTAAAAATAAAAAAATTCAGTTCACATTATCTCATAATGTGATTTTCATATTTTATGGATATGAACGGACTTGTGTCAGAGGAAGAACAAGTCTTTCGTATGTGATTCGTATATAAATTGTATTGTATTTCACTGCATCCTTTGTGTAAGAGTGGATGTTTTTACTTCATGGTTTACCGTAGTTTAGAGTCTGGTCCCGTCCGCACAGTTTAAAGCTATTTAAAAACTTTAACCGCCCGAACAGGGACTTGAACCCTGGACCCTCAGATTAAAAGTCTGATGCTCTACCGACTGAGCTATCCGGGCTCTTTTGTCGATTCCAGACCATTTATATAAGGTTTGCATACAACATGTTTTGCGAAACCGTTTAATCGAAGAGGAAAAAAAGGGTAAACATGGCAAAAAAAAAAAGATATCAAAATTATGAACAGAGCCTACAGTGTAGACATAATAACATTACATAATTGATTGATTGATTGATAAACACATACATAAAGCAAAAAAGGAAACTGTAAAAAAAAAAATACACCATACAAGCAATTGAAAAACAAAACTGTCTAATATGAAACAATTAGAAACAAATTATAACAATATTATGGGCGTTATGGAAACTCGTCTTGATTTAGAGATTATAATCTACCGCCATCTAGCAGCCACACCGCGCAGTACAGGTGAGTATCTGGTACTACGTCATACAATAATAAGGAAGTAGCGGTCAAACAAACAGCACGAGTAGACTATTTTTTTGGTGAATTATTCTTTTAAATGTCTCAATGTAAGCACTGAAGACTAAAATACAACAATCTCCTCATCTTCAGCGGCTCAGTCTGTTGGAGCTGGATTAGTTTTTGTATCCTTTGTGTTCTATTTGTGGTCATTTCAGGAGCTTTATGGAGAGATACTCTCTGCAGAAAGTCATCGGTGAGGGGTCTTTCGGTCGAGCTTTGTTAGTCCGGTGTAAAAGCAGCCAGGGGAAGTATGTGGTTAAGGAAATCCAGCTTCCAAAGGTATGTGCAAACAAAGATAAAACATGTGTGGTGGAATAGGTAACTAGATTTGAACTGGACCCTCCCCAACGCAGCATATCATATCATATTAGCTATAAAATAGTGAATTAAACAAAAACATATTTGAATTCAGACTGTTATGTTATAGCTGGGGGTCGGATTTGTAAATGTTATTTGCTCTGTGCTGATAACCTTCCTTTGTTGCCCACACAGAGACGTGGAGGCTGTTTGTTTTGCATTATAGAGAAGGCATTCATACTTATATTTGCATTTTTATAGAATCACTCCAAATTGGAGAATTCGAGGAGAGAAGCCATCCTGCTTTCCAGAATGAAACATCCAAATATTGTGGCCTTCAGGGAGGCATTCGAAGGTATTTACAAACCTAACTCTCTTATTACAAGACATCCAGTTATTATTGTCTGGATTGCGGAATATGCAGTGTGATTGTGTTTGTTCAGCTGATGGCCTCCTGTGTATTGTTATGGAGTACTGCAGTGGAGGAGACCTGCTCCAGAGGATCCAGCAACAGAAAATTACGCAGTTCTGTGTTGATGATGTAGGCCTGGACTTCCTGCAATTATTCTCACAATTTTATGTAATTGTTTTTAAAATTTGTTTCATTGACATATTTTTTTTTCCAGATTTTGAGGTGGTTTGCTCAAATGTGTGCTGCTGCAGAGCATATCCATGATAAACGGGTTTTGCACAGAGATCTGAAGTCCAAGGTACAGTAGTCTCTAGACATTATAATTATACATGTTAATAGATGTCATTTTATGTCTAAACAACAGTTAACATACATGGATACATAGAACAGACATTATGAACTCACGAGGATGATCAGATGTTCTTTATGTCTGTTCTCTGAATCTGACCAAGAAGTCGATAATTTAGTTTATTGGTTGGATGCATGTTGATAAAATCTCATCAGTGTGAACGCTGTGGAGTGAAATGAACAATGATGAAACTGCTGATCGAGATAAGATCACAAAATTATCTCCCACTAATATCATCATTTTGCAATGGCTGCTCTAATTTTGGCTTCATGTTAAGTCATCACTAGTCTTTCATTTCCTTCCCCAGAACATTTTCCTGACAGATAATGGGATAATCAAGCTTGGGGACTTTGGCTCAGCGTGTATTCTGAACAGGTACAGGAAGAGAACGCCATCAATTTACGTTTTAGCTTCATTGTTCGATTTGCTGCTGTTACATTTTAGCTCTGACTATTTTTGTGATTGTGTTGCAGCTCAAAGGCATACGCTCATACATATGTTGGGACACCATATTACGTGGCTCCAGAAATCTGGGACAATAAGCCGTACAACAATAAGAGGTATATTATCATGTTTGTTTGGCTGGTTCCTCCCCTTTTATATGGCACAAGATCAAATGTAAAATATGTGGGGAAATTGGGTCATAAACATAAAAAAACTGATGTATTAATACATATATTTCATAGAAGGTACGGCAAAGGGCTATATGCATGTACACAGTGTACAGGCTTATGTTTTAAGCCTGTACACTTATGTTTAGCCATACAAGAAACGAGAGACGAGAGGCACACAGGAACAGGATACAAGTAATTAGTTTATACAAATACCACATGAATGCAGAAAAACTCTATATGCTCTGTTTTCTTTACATTGTTATTACGTAGTTTTGAGCACAAACAGTTTTCAAAACTCCCATCTTACTCTAATGTGTTTGCTTCCCTTCTATGCTTGATGTTCCATCGAAGTAGCGTGTGAACACAATGTTTTTCATTATCCAGTCTTGGATGTTGGGAGTGTCAATAAATACAGCAACAATGAGGAGTTTTCAAAACAGTCTGTGTTCTCAGCTCAGTTATTAGGGTTGCAAAGGGTCGGAACATTTGTGGACATTTTTTCAAGGGAAGTTAAGCTTGGGTATTTTGGAAACTTTGCACAATTTCAAAATATAGCCCATATTACATACTACACACACTGAGCCAAAGCACTACATGCGTTCATGTCATTTCTGATTATATTAATGCCAGGAGTATAATTTATATATATTTTTGTATGTCAGTTAACCAGCAGATGGTAGCCTAAAGCAAAGTATGCACTTATAACTTGTTAACCCATTCTACTGGTTTTTGCTAGCTAGCTGTTACCTTGTGCGATGTAGTTTGGTCTATCATGCTAATTGAGGAGTTTTAATTAATCTATTTCCACTCAGTTGTTCACTGATTCAATTTCAAGTTTGCACACAGCCCACATTGTACCTTTCCCTATTAGTTAACTTGCTAGCTAGCACACTTACTACATGGCACATTTCACATAGTTTGTATTTGACAAATTAATGGATTTATTTGGCAAATTAATGGATTATGTTTGCTTATGATATGGTAAAAGGTTAGCTTCTATATCTGCATATGACATGGTAAATACAGCCTGAGCAAACAATCCCTATATTTCCATTTTATTCCCGTTATTTTCCATTACTTCCCATTAATTCCCATGGAAATTTTCCACTTTAAATATTCCCAGGAATTCTGCAACCTTAGCAGTGATTTTGTAACTCATGCGTGGGTTAAGCAGTCTTGTATCTTTTTGCCTGTGCCAGTACATGACGCATGTCTGGTGTAAATGAATAACCATCTCTTTTTTTATGTGTTCTGCAGTGATGTGTGGTCTCTGGGCTGTGTTCTCTACGAGCTCTGCACCCTGCGACACCCGGTACTTCCCCTCCCTCCTCTCTCCATGTTCCACGGGTTTGACTGTGGGCCTCTCTCCAAATATTGTCAATGAATCATTGTACTGCACAGTGAGATACTGCAAAGCATTGTTGTGGAATGATGGATTCCCAGTATATTCAGCTGAGTTAGATTATCTGTTGTGTATTTTTTGTGCCTCAGATGTATGGTTTGTTGTCCCAGAGATCCTCACGCCTCACTCTTGTGTCCAGTTCCAGGCATCCAGCTGGAAGAGCCTTATTCTTAAGGTGTGTCGGGGTGCGTACCCTCCCCTCCCAAATCACCTGCCCTACGAGCTGCAGTATTTGGTCAAGCAGATGTTTAAGACAAACCCAAAAGACAGGCCTTCCCTGCACAGCATCCTGACCTCTCACCGGGTTTCAAGACTCCTGCGTAGACATCTGCCTTCCCAGGTACAAACACTGTCTCTGCAGTTCACTGCAGTTAAGCCTCCTGCATGGTGACAGTCGCTCAAACAGTTGAACCTGAAGTGATTTTATGGCCCCCCATCCATCAGTACAACGTACTGTCACAACATGGTGTTGAAGTGAGAAAAAGCTCTTACACAATTTTCCCAGCTGTGGTGACCCTATGTGGAATCTGACCTTTGACAAGCTGCTGTTAGTTCAGATGGCCACAGAGCTCATGTTATGCGTTTGATTTACTGCAGCGCTTTGCATCTTTTACAGGCGCGAGAGACGCAGGAACAGCGGAGGCGTATGGGTCAGTGGAACAGAGAAGAGGGAAAGAAGGTGGCTAATCTTCTGGGAGAGAAGAGTTTAGTAAAGACGGCAACATTTGAAGGTAGAGTCCAAGTCAAAGTTTACAATGTGTTATGAAGAAAGGAATACACTGCGATTCTGGGAGAACCACAACGCATAACTTTTTGAGAAGACTGGTAGGAACATACATGTGATTGCTAGTAAAAGCAAAAAGTTTTAATAATTCTGACAGTACTCAGCTATACTTACTCAACAAATCAGAAAACCTTTATTCATCCCACAGCGGGGAAATACAGACACAGGAATAGTATTATCTGAGTGGTTTCTGATGAATGAATAATCCATTCTTGTTGCACCTGAAACAAATGTAAAGTAACCCTCCCTCAGGTGTGGAGTTAGCTGAAGCCTACTGTGAAAGAAGTGGAGAGCCAGGTCCTCGAAAGCAGTGGGCCGCTGAGCCGTCAGACACCGTGCTGCAGATGTTGGCCAATGCCAGCCTCGTCTCATCCGACAGCATGGCATCAACCAGCCAGCCCCTCACAGGTTCTACTCATGGAAGTATGATGGCAGCAGCAGTGTTTTTACCTCCTCATTGGTACAAAATTCAAGTTTGGAGAATGACACACAGTATCAGAGTGTGTCAGCTGTATTCCTGGTTTTCCAGGTGTATCAGAGGAGCCAGAGGACAGCAGGCGGAGGAAACGATGGGACAGGGATCCTCCGGAGAGGCTTCTGAGTCTGTTGGAGAAGGCCCAGCTGAGCAGGGCCTTCAGCACCTTTTCAATAAATACAGGAGGTCTGTCGATATCTGAATACACGTTATTTTAACTTTGCTGTAGCACACAATTATACATGTGAATGTTTTTTTTGTTTCAGATTTATTTCAGACTCATTTCAGTCTTGATAGGGATATAGGACTATATGTCGGTGTAGTGGGTGATATGAACAGTCCTCTGTGGTTTCCATTTTCAGGCGACGACCCTCTGGTGGGACCCCTCTCCCAGCCGCAGGATGAACGCCCTGACGGTCCTGATGGTCCTGAGCCTGAAGTGACAGTAGATGAGGACCGTCTGCTGCCTCGCTCTGATGACGAGGACACGTAAGTAATCCTGACTTATTGCTGTATTTAACATGATATTACCAAGGAGGAGCATATTTATCTAGTCTGACTGGTGCAGTACACCAGCAGGACAAAAAGGGAAATACCTGTAGGCTTTGGAAGTCGTGATGATTGACGTCCTGAAATGAAAGTCTGTAGCACTGGTTTTTAAGGGTGTTAAAAAATATGTGTACACTTGAGTATCGTGATATTATGTTTTGTGGTACTGTATCAATCCTCAAAAACATTTTAAATGAATAGCTAAAAACAATATATACAGTCTGTATGTATGTATGTGGGTATATATATATATATATATATAAAATTTTATTTAAAAAAATCCCAATATATTGGTTCGCTTACAATGGCTAAGGTGTTGGTTTTGACAAAATGTGTATGGGGTGGGAAAGATATGATACTTAACTAATTTTTCCATTTTTTTCTTCTTTTATTTTAAAGAATAATAATGAAATTCAAAGAGTATATGTAAAGCAAATGATTAAAAAAACATAGAACCTGGAAAAATAAACATTATTCACATTAAAATTCACATTAAATATGTATGTTCAAGGAGAGGGATATCCGTTGAATGTTTAGAAAACACTGTTTTTGTATGACCTCTAATATGAAAACAAAGTTTAAATGTATTGTACTGTTTCTCCTCTCTTCACAGAGACTTTGAAGAAGAATCTCCATGCGACTGGATAGATGAAGTTGAGAAAATGTTTTCGGACCATTAAAAGCCTCATTTCCTCTGAGACAACACGGTCATTGATGTATGTAAACATTCAGTAAAGACACTAACTGTTAGCCAAAATCATTTCACTTCATGTACATAAGACCATGTTATTGATCTTATTGTTGAGGACCAGTTTTTTATAGCAGGTTATATCCAAGTTTACAAAAACCCATTTAAGCTCAGACAGTAACAGTGAGTTTTTGATATTCTATGCTCTAAGCATTGCACTGATGTCTGTGATTTCACTGCTACAACAAATTCAAATTGAGTGTTGTTCAACTTGTTGTCATAAAACACTTTTTTTTTTCATAAATATGTGGGAAGTGTGTGTGCTCTGTCGGTAATTTACTTTGAACATCTGCTGTGTACTGTTCGGGTTACCAATGATAACATTCCCAGCAGATTGAGGCCGTCTGACTGGGGAAGCAGGAAATATTAGACTTGGAGAAGCTCAGGCTCCATGGGGTCACATCATTTTGAGCCACCCACACACCTTTTGATGTCCACTTCCTCTGCATTATGAAAAGTAGACTAAACATCTTCCGTCATAGTATTTTATGTCTTTTATTCTCTTGGTGAGACAGGAACAAATCCAGTCTGGACCCTTTTAGCTGTTGTGTTATTTTTAATTTGCTGTAACCACAAATGGTGCTGACATAGAGAGATGACTGCTCGCCTTTCCTACAGTAAGTGTTAATTATGTACCACTAGATGGAGTTGAAATCACTCACGTGAACCTTTTGTAGTGGGTAGGAGTGAAAAATGTTAGATAATCAAATATAATTACACCTTTTGTTGAAATCCTTTTGATATTAAGAATCGTATATAGCCAGATAAATGTGGAAGTGCTCGCCCTGCTTATATGTGAATTTGATCTTTGTTTGGAAGAGCATAAAGACATTTAATACAAGGGAACAAGTAGAGCCGGTCACTATTTGTTTTGCCAAATTAGAAGCTCTACACTATGGAGTAAAAGCGGACGACAGCCTAACCACATGTTTGGCAGCAGTAAAACAAGAACAAAGCCTCGCCCATGACGGTTTGGGCTCAACAGTTAAAAAAACCCATAATGGTGCTGAATCACCAACAGTCACACCAGGGATGGATTATCCTGCTGCCAGAGTTCTTCCAGGGACTGAAGCCTCCCATTGGCTGACAGAAGGACTCTGCTACTATATGAGAGTCTTTTTCCAGATATCTGCCAGCGATGTGTTTTATTGAGGAAGCCCGGGGCCGGAGCTCGCTCCTTATCGTGAAGCCACACTGAATCCCCCCTCCAGGGCTCACACCCCAGCCCTTATTCATACTATATTTTCCCTTGTACCTCCAAAGATGTCCATGTTTAGTAAGGATACAGATAAAGTGGTGTCGCATAGCTGAGCTGCAACACCACCATGCTGTGTGTCCTGCAGATAGGAGGGTCTCCCAACAGTGTTCATGACATCTAATGTAAACTGTGGAGTCTGAGCTGAGACGGTATAATGAGGATTGTGTTATTAAGAGCTGAAATAAAGGCACTTAGAGAGTTTTATTTATTGAACCTACTTTTTGAGTACCAACTGAAATTTGGACTTAGCCTTTATTATCAGATCAAAAGTTATAAACTATCAGAAAACTATAACTATTTGGCTACTCTGTTATCGTATTGGGAACAATTTCAAAAGTGTTAAACCCAGCCCTAATTCCAGGTGTGGATGATAGTTTTTCTGTTATAACAGTCTGGTCTAAATTTAAAAGACTGTCATAACACTTTTTGTCCTGAATAAATGTGCAAGTAGGCAACAGCCAACGCGCACAGCTGAAGAAATAGCAGAACATTATAGTGTAGTGTAGCATACATGTTTTGTCTTTTGTTGTGTCTGATTCTAATAATAATGTGTTAATGCTCAGTGGCACTAATATAGCAAGCCAGGAAATAGGGCCACGTTGAGCCATGAGTCACAGAGGTTGTTTTCTTTTGCTTTTTTTGGAAACCATTTAGATAGACAGATTATGTCATTAATATAAAATAACAGAATCTCACAATATATTTCTGTTTAGTAAAACAACACCAAGAAGTCTCAGAAATGAGCCTCTCTAACAAAGTCTCATCAAAAATGAAACAAACTATAAACAAAGGCAGAATGTATTGCACAGCTGTTGGTTTACATGAAATTGTGCTGGTGTTCTGGTTCTTTAGTTCACCACCTTTGACTGTTGGGTCGAGGCCTTGCCACACCCGGCTTGAAAAAACGAAATACTGACTGAACAATTTTATGAAGTTCTGCTTTAGAACATTTAGCGCCTAACCAGCAGATGAACGGGAGCTTCCTCTTACAGGAAGGATATGAAGTTGTGTGTGTTTTATCTCAATGGCTATAAACGGGTAAAAAAAAATAAATGTCTCTTTGATTGAACAGTGAGGTTGAATCTGCAGGCCTTGCTCAGACATCTAATCTGAAGTGCTTCATTGATTTTCTTTCTGCTCACCCTGGTGACCTGATAGTAGCTTCCCTTCTTATCAAATGATGAACAAAAGACCTTTCATTTTGTCTTTTTGGGAGATTGTCTGCACACCTCGACCTGCACCTTCTGTCATCACCCTTAATGAAATATTGATGCTTGTTATCTGCAACAATCTCTGTTTCCCTTTTGTCTGCCTGTCACAGTGCCTCTTTTTTTGGCCTGCTTTCTGAGCGCCCTCAGCTTCACACAGGAAGAGCGCTGCAGATGCAGGATGACCCAGTGATCTCTGTCTGGCTACCGATGCTTAGAAAGGCATTTTCACTTTTCTTATTCAAAGCAAACTGAGGGAACTTTAGCATGAGTTTTTTATATTTTCAGCTACATTAGTTTCTGCACTACTTTTGAGGTTTTTAGTAGAATTTTATACCCTCAGTGGTATCAACCACACATTGAGGGAAACAATGAAACCTGCCACCATGACTCAGCCAGTAAAGAGAAACACTGTTTATTCTTCACGGGGAGCAGCTCTTCCTGTTAATAACAAAGCACTTAGGCGCTGCAGTTGGGAGTCTCTTTGCAATTATAAATATGGGAGCTGTCGTTGTTGTGCTTATTTCAAGCCCTCTGCAGTGACCCTCCATTGTCTCCTGCCAGTGCTTTGTAGCTCTGCATCAGACAATAGACGAGCAGGGTTTGTTGTGGAGCTCCACAATTCATCGTCCGCTCAATGTAAAAAAGGTCATGAACAGTTAAATTTGGATCGCGTGCTATGTGAAGTTGGACAGTGCCTGCTCTGTGCAGGTTATCGGGCTATTTGCAATTTTAAACCTTGCTATTGTTTGTGGCTCACACTGTTGACTCCTGATGGGCTGGTCCACCTTTAGGCAGGGTCACAGGCTCTGCTGGCCTGTCACTTTGCCATTCTTCCTTTGAGCCAATAATAAGATAAATAAGGTCAATAGCAGACTTTCCACAGTCTTCAAACATGTTGCTATTGTAGCTTACATTCAGTTTACTGCAATCAGCATGAAGTAAGAAGTACATTGTTCCATTTACATGTATTTAAATGCGATATATCTTTTTGTTTTGAATTGTAGTTAAAGTTGTGAACTTCAGCTCATCCTTCCGAAGAAATGCTATAAAAATGATCCCTTTTGTAGCTCCCACGGACTAAAATTGTATGATGTTGGCAGTAGCAGATTTTCAGATATCACTTAACAAACGAGTATTTAATGGTAAAAAAAAAAAAACTCCAACCGAGTTCTCAAAAGTACAGTATTCCTTGAACTCTTGTACTAATCTTCTATTTTTTCATGTCAGAGCAGAGAGTGAATCTTAATGCTTGCTTCCTTATTCCTTCACGGATGTACACATGAATCACATGCCACACACGGTCCTCCCCCACCTTACACTTCAGCCGCTCCTCCAATTCTTCAGTGAAACACCTCACCCCCGTCATTTCTATCTCTGTTTAATATCCTGTGAAAAACAACACTTTGCATTGGGGTAATGAATCCGATTTTGACAAACTGGCTGCACAACTTTGATGCAGAGTAACTCCCACAATGAACACATCCACAGTGAAGAGGCCTACTGTATAGCTTTACTATTTGTTACTGTGCAATACAATCACATGCAATACGTATGTGCAATATATCTCTTTTTACTATGTATTATTGTTACTACTGGCTGCTAGAGTATTACTCTCACATGTTCACTTAATGTATTATGTTAACCTGCCGCTTACTTACCACGGTTGTTGTGTGTTGTGTTTTTTGTACTTATATTTTGTACTTATCCATTTGTACTTAACCTTTTATCTGCACTGTCCCTTTGCTGTTGTAGCGCTGTAAATTTCCCCGCTGTGGGACGAATAAAGGTTTTCTGATTCTGATTCTGATTCTGATTCTGATTCTGATTCTGATTCTG
>CALSCE010009465.1:6017854-6032059 GCA_943593645.1 Bovichtus variegatus | reverse complement strand
TTCTGATTCTGATTCTGATTCTGATTCTGATTCTGATTCTGATTCTGATTTGCTCTTCAGTTAGAATTTTTATTTTTTAAAATATTCCAGTATGTTTATCAATGAAGCACAGGATTGAGTTCGACACAGTTTAACTCAAGATCGAAACTGCTGGAGATGCTACGCATGAAAAAGGCTAGTGGTCCGTGCGTGAATCAAATCTTTCAGTCTTATGATTCTGTGTAGAGGCACAGTTAGTATCTCATTGATCTAAAACCATCCACACTGCACAAGCAAACAGGGAAAAATGACAAGTTCAGGATTAATGTCTTTATCAGTCATGCCACTTGGACTTTTCCAGCACACCCAACACTGTCTGTATCACTGGAAATGTTTCACACCATAAAGACCTGAAAGAAACTGTTTTGTGTTGGCGTGTTGTAGGACCATACTAATGATGTTTCATGTTTTGGCCCGTTAACTAAATCACAGTGGGGTGAGTTATTGCCAACAATTTTATAAACATTACTCCAGTGTTTCTAAAAGTATTTTGTTTGGGTAGCCATCAGCTTCCATTCATTTCCATGTGGCATGGAAATCATTTCATAGACTCTTGAAGCTTAAAAGCTGTGTAATCCAGATGCTGTGCCTTCATGTAAGATGTGTCTGAGGGAGCTGGGCGAGATCCTCCATTTGGAGAAGCTTAGATTTAAGAATGCAGGAAGGAGGAAAGTGTTTGATAGGGTATGGGGACCAGTGTTAAATATTTCAGGTCTGGGGGAGGGTGTGGGATGAATGATTGACAATAATAATTGGTAGCTGTATATGTGCTTACTTATTTGTATTATACAATTTGTTTCTCTTGTATTGGTTTGTGTTCTTGCTAAATGACCTGTAATGTAATAATGAGTTGGTCTTTTTAGCTACCTCGGCCGTTGATGTGTACGAAATTTACCAAAATATTTGAATCGTACGTTATTTTACGCTGCTATATGTTGTTATTGTAAGAGAATAGGAAAAATAAGATAGCTTTCATGTAGACTGTAAAAAACATTTCTTAAAAAATATTATTTTTAAAAAACAACTCAAGCAATGGATTTTTTTATAACATGCAGAAATGAATGTACACTTGTTTAAAGAAGCTAAAACTTGCTAAATGTTCCCTTAATGTGGTATTAGTGGAAAACAAGTGAACTAGTACAATCAATATATGATGATTAGATATCACTTGCCTCTCTTGCTTGATGGTACCTCTGTGGAATTATCTAGGTCTTATCTGTCTGTTACATGGAGCTAATTGTGTGGGGGGGGGTTGGAGATAACCTCAGGGGTATCAATGAGCAGTGTCCTTCCCCACCCTAAGGCCACAGTGTTAATAAATTAGGTGTGCTCCCGGGAGCCTGGTTCAAAGGGATGTAGAGGTCGTATTTTAAGTATGTCATCTTTCAGTTTGACTTCAGCAATGTTCTTTTGGGGGAGATAAAATCTCTCTTTTAAAACAGGAACTTGTAGAGTAAACATTGAGCATGATGACTCTTAGTAAGAGCTGCAGCTTTCAGACAACAGTAGGTTGATAAGATGAGGCATCACCTCATTCGGGAATTACCAGTTAAAGGAGACAGCATTCTGTTGAGGAAGAGAGGGAAACTATTGTGCGGTCTGAGAGGCTCTCTGGAAATTCCTCATGGGGAACATGCTGACCTCAAGGCTGACCTGTAAGCGTCAGCTTTTATGTGTGGCTGTGCTGTGGAGTGTGCTATGGGCATTTGTTTATGAGGCTGTAGTATTAGTGCCGGGGCCCGGGTATCACTAATCCTGCCATGTGCTTAGTGGAGCCGCTGTGTAAAACTTGATAGGTTTTGATTCCAGCTTCAATACAAGTTTTTCTGATTAGCTCTTTAGTTACTGTACGGTTCAGTTGAAATTTGAGGAATTTCTTTTACACTTATCCCCAACTATGTACAGTGAACATGCAAATAAGGATTCGGCCTTACTCAAGAGCTGCAGTAACAACCAGAAGGTAATAAAAAGGTTTTAACTTTTTAAAATGTGACAATGTGCCCCTTAAATAAATCTGGTAAGGTAATACACTAAACCAAATTATTACAATATTTAGATTATTCGTCTTCAAAAGGGAATTATTAACTAATGTATCTCAAATATTGACTAATTAAGTACAGCTCAACTTATTAGAATCATATATAAGTTTCCAAGTTGTAAGACAATATAATTTTTCATGATCAATTAAAGTTTTAAAAATGAAACTACAAACACATGAATGTAATAATGTGATGCAATATGTAGCAGTGTATTGCATAAACATATTATATATAGTACACCTTAAAACATTTTGTCAGTTTTTATGTTATCATTTGGTCCAAAGGTGCTTTGACAGAACATGTAGGACATGTGGCTGTTGTGGGGTTTGACCCAGTGACCCTTTCTTTCTCTCATGAGACTGTCAGTCGCACCAGTGGGCTGTCCTCTCTGGTTAGAAGCTGTAGCTATTGGGGAGGATTAATGTGTCCACATTAGCTAGTCAGACATTGTTTAAATCCCCAGGAGTTTCCAGAGGAAGAACTCACAGCTAAGGACAGCCCAACCTGTCCCATCAAGCAGAACACACCTAATCATAAACTTTTTTCTTTCTTATATCCAACAGACTGTAATACCATGTTCAGCCAGGCTGAAACACTCAGACTGAAGCAACGACAGCACATTGGATGTACTGTTGTATCTGCATGTACGGGGGGTAGAGACAGTCTGCAGTGTACTGTACTTTAATAGATAGCAGTGTTTTCATACAAAATGAGTGCTACAGTGTGCGTCAGTGTGTATAATTGCATGTTAGAGTGGGAATTCCCAGCTGGAATCACAAAAAAGGTTTAGTCACAACTGTTAACCCCTCTTCCTAGAAGAGACATTTCATGCTGGGGTTTTGTGGCTGCTCGATTTAAAATGAAAGTGCAAGCGCACGTCGGAGATATTTCTAAATTTTTAATGACATCCACAAGCACACCCACACACACACACACACGTACAGAGTAAGTAAAGACATTTACTGATTATATGTCATTGATTAAAATAAAAACACTGCAGGCATAACTTTTCTCGGTTTAAGCCACAGAGCAGTTGTTTTTCATGTGTCATCGTCTATCAGATCTTTGCAATTTCACAGGAAGTTCTTGCCTACTATACTTACGCCACACATGGAGCAACCACCATTTGCAGGCACACATTTTTGCCCCAAGGTAAAGACTCATCTGGTCGATGAAGAGAAGAAGAATGACGGGCATTGTGCGCACACTCTTAGTCAAAAGTGGTTGAAATGTCCCAATATCATTTCCTGGCTGCATTGCTGAAATATATATGAGAGCAGAATGAGCTTTCCTGTTCTTAACAGGCTGAGCACTTGCATGCTGCATATATGTTTTTGTAAATACCACAGTACCCAGATGAAGGGAGTGTTTTATCAGCATTCTGTTTATGCTTTCTGTTTCATTCCTAAGATGTTATGCAACCAGGAGCTGATCTGGTCAAATGACTCCTCCAGAGATTGATAAGGCTTGTGTATGGTCCGAGGCGACAGGGAGTTAGGGAGGATTTCTGGTTGGTGCAGTTATTTAGCCTACCTCCCTCATTGCTGAGCCCATTCCACCGCTGGTTATTAGTTCAGTGCTGCTTCTGCTTTTAGAATGAGTGAGGTTGTGTGCTAGCACAACAACCTTCTTTTTTTGTCAAACCACATCCTGACAAATGGCTATTTAATGTAATGTTCTGTCTCCCGCATTGTGTGTTTTTATTGCCTTCTCCTTCCCAGTCTGGAAAGTTGTCTTGCAAGCAAGTTTTCTGCCCCCCCAGAGAGTGACAAACTTTTTATAGAGCGATAATAATACCTGTTTACCCCAAAAGCAAGATGGGATTGTAAATACCAGAGATGTGGAATGCGATTCTAGTGTAACTGTGGGAAATTGTTGCAGATATCTAAAAGGGCACTGGCCATATCAGGGTAATAACAGCCATTTCCTCCTAAATGTATCCTGTGAGCCATGCAGGGAAAATGGTGGATTATACTTTGCAGAGACCACCTTCCCCCCAGATACATTTAGTGGGACAGGCGCTTCCCTTGTCATGTGATCTGGAGCTGTGGAGTGAATCTGAGGACGAGGACCTCACCCCGATCTCACCCCCTACCAAGCCCAACCTCGTATTCCCCGAAAGCACACACATACTGAGGTCCCCCTTAATGCCCCGGCAGAAATGACTCCTGACACGAGTTCTCAACACACCAGAGGATCTCCAGTCAGTTGGGTCTGACAGAACTTCAAAGCAGCCATTAAGAGGTTCATTGGAGAGAACATGCTGGGTTTACCGCAGGGGAATAGGAACATGGAGCTAAAAGTTAAAGGTTAGATACAGACTTGTTTTTTTCTCCACTAAGACCTGGAGGGTGGCACTGACTGTGATGACCATGCCGCGTGTGTGACTTTGGAGGATTCCAGCAGTTACTTAACTATGATAATTAGTACGTTATTTAGTTTGTTATATGTTAAATGTTATATAACATTGTCACATTTTGATCAACAAATCACATGGCCCCTATATATGTAAAATAAGAAGAAGAAGAAGAAATAAAACACTTCATAGAGACAGTGGGCTTCATCCCCATGAGTGTTTTATGCAGCCACAGAATGACCATTTGTATATCAATTACTCACACCATGTTACCTTGAATTTTTGAAGAAAACTTTTTACTTAAACTTAAACTAAGTTGTTCTCGCGGGCCTCCATGGTAAACGAAGAATCCAAAAACTGAGGAAAAAATCTTGATGAATTAAAATAAATGGGGGCCGCCTTTAACAACAACAAAACTATATCAAAATTATATTATAATCCAAGTCTCATTTACCCAGTTGTAATCACGACTTCCCAAACACAAGCATTTCCACTAAAATCGTACTATTTAATGCACTTCCTCATTAACAGTCCAGACTCGCACTGACAGTAATATGAATATGAAAGCTTTAGTGAAAATCCATGTCTTTAGAAAGTAGTGAGCATACAACTGGATAAATGAAACTTAGATTATACTGCGCAAGTTGTGTGAAAGTTTGTAAACATACATTTTGATATAGGCCACGTTTTGCTGTTGTTATAGACGGCCTCCATTTACTTCAATTAAACAAGACTTGTCTCAGTTTTTTTGATTCTTTGTTCACTCTGGAGGCATGGAAGAAAACGTTTTCTTGAAGATTTCAAGGTAACAAGGGGTAAGTAATTGATATACAAATTGTATTTTTGTGGGTGAAGTATTGCTTTAAGTAGATACAACTACTGGACGTCAACCC
The DNA here is from genome assembly GCA_943593645.1 of Bovichtus variegatus. NCBI lineage: Eukaryota > Metazoa > Chordata > Actinopteri > Perciformes > Bovichtidae > Bovichtus > Bovichtus variegatus. Next base: position 6,026,732 of record CALSCE010009465.1, on the reverse strand, counting down.
TTCTTTGAATGTCATAATCTAAGAAGTGTAAATATTTACAAGTGGTATTTTTTAAACATAGTTTCTTCCCATCACTCAGACAGTAAAATTTCCCGGAACCTCGTTCCATCTTGTACTGTACAAAAACGATTTGATGCACGCTCCCATCTGAAATTACCAGAGCAACGCAGAACAGTGTTATGTGATGACAAGCAGTGTGGCGTCAGTGTTTTCTCACTCTGCAGCCTGCTGAGAAGAAAAGGTCAGGCTGATTAGATAACTGTTGTGTATGCAGAGGAGCCTGCTGAGTTCACGTGAGGGGTCCCATCCCTGATACAGAAAGCTTATACAACCATAAGACTTATGTGTATACAACTTCATGTCCTTGACATTAAGCAACTTGCTCTTTGTAAAATGGAAACACTTATGAAACGTCTAGAAGTTACACCTCTCATTGTTTATGAGGTTCAGTGAGAACAGCATTTCCTTCCTTTATTTAGTTTAGATAATCAATGTATTAACATATCTTAACCGTATTTGATTTGTGATTTCCTGTTTGTCCATCTCTGTCTCGGCCCTGACCTTTGGCCCAGATGACAACAGTCATGAACACCAGATGGTCAGATAACGGTTGTACGTGCTGAATACACACCTGACTCATTCACGCAGTTTAACATAGTGATTAAAACAATGATTAGTTTTTATGATGCTCAATAAGCATGTGGCCAAGCTGCACACATGAGGATGCCGCTTTAAGACGGCCCCCTACGCAGATGAGTCAAATTGTACTTGTTTGTTTTCACAACAGCCCGGGTCTTTAACCCTGTCCTCGACTCACTCACATGGCTTCAGAACCAGAGTTATAGGTGGGGTATGAATAAAGTGCCGCTGACTAACCCTCAGGCTATGTCAATAAAGTTAGAGCGCCATGTGCTTTCTCTTATTCACTCTCATGCTGTGTTGACTCCTCACTGATCACTTGTAAACTTGTCCACAACAGGACACGTATTTAAAACATTTGTTTTTCTATCAAACTGCAAACAGTACTTACTCATGAATAGTGTTTTTTTCATTTAAATTGGACTTTTTTTTGTACACATAAGGCTGTGAGCAATTTAATTATGCCGTGTAACTGTTAGAATTGTAATTCTCTGTTGATCAAAGGATCAGCCTTGTCAGTGACGATATTGTCCTTGTGGAGGAGGAAAACAAAATGTTACAGGACGCTAAAATAGAATTCCTATCTAGGCTAAGTTAAACATAAAATACACTACACTGCTCTCATTGCTGTCTATAACTAACTGATTCGCTCTCTATGTTTAAGTAGACATTATTATGGCCTACAGCCCAATTAGCCTGGTGGTTCTTATAACACATTCCCATATATATTTACCAAATGTTTGCCTGAATATGTGAAGAGTCTGTTTTGACAGTTTCCATTAATAAAGACTTCCTCTCCTTCACCACTGGTTGCCACACAGGAAGCTGGCACTCCCCAGTGAGAGTCACACATAAATCCATCAGACTTATTGTTTTACTTATTTACCTCCTAATTTTTTAGTTTTGGTCCATTATGTTACGTTCAAGTTCAACATTTAAAATCATTCCTATTTCAGCGTCAAAAGCTTGCATTTGCTTCACGGAAATTACAAAAGGTTCATTTGTTTTAAACAATACATGACTTTTATTCATCATGTGGATTTCTGTGTCAGTGCATTTAATGGTCAATAAAGAAACAGTGAAAATATAGTCTACAATGAAATAGTGCCTGGACAAAAAAAAGGCACTTTGGCCTATTTGTATTTCACAATAAAAGCCCTGTACAATCTATAGCTTGATATAACTTTATGTTAATTTAATAGTTTAATACTATTCTAAAGTTAGCACCACAACTTACCACGGAAATGTACAAATATACAGGCACATGTAGCATTCAATATCATAAGTGTCCTGCTGTGCAGTGATCACATTGTCCTCTTGGTCAGTTGCAGAGTAATTGTGCTTGACACAATTACAAAACATTCCACGGGAAAGAGAAATTAGTAAAGAATAAATCCACAGATGTCAACAAAGGGTCATGTAGCAGTAATACTACAGAGCAGAGGCTGTCAATGAAAAGCCCAAACATTTGCCCTGAGATGAAGACTTTGGCAATTGCTTCATAAAGCAATTCCAAATAATCCATTCCCATTGTCTCAAGGAGGTTTGTTTTTCTAAGGAATGATTTCAACACCTTTCATACTGAGTTTAGCAATCCCACCATCACACAGAAGATTCATTGTGAAAGACTTTTGCTTTGAGATTCCTCAGGCTACTCTGCAGGTTGGAGCTGGTTTCTGACTGCAGGGCCTCAGAGAACTTGACTTCATACGAACGGCCGACCTGAGACTTCCTTTTCATGGAGTTCTGAATGGTCTCTGAGGTGAAATAGTAAACAATGGGATCGAAGCAGCAGTTGGTCACAGCGATGCAGAGGGATATTGGGTAGATTGTTCGGACCACCGACTCCACAAAGCAGCCTTTTAAAGTTTTAGTGCGGACTAGAGCATAGAAAATCAAGTTCACATTGTAGGGGATGAAGCAAAAGCAAAAAATAAAGAGGTGCACGATTATCATGCGCAGGATCTTTGTTTTGTTCAGCTTGCTCCCACGACTGATGGTTTGGGGGTTTCGCAGGGTCTGCAGCACCATGATGGAGCAACATACGTTGAGTAGAAGCGGGATGATGAAGCCCACTGTCTCTATGAAGATCACCACCTTGGACAGGTGAGATTTCCACTGCTTGGAGGAGAAGTTCTCGAAGCAGGAAGTGGCGTTGTTCTCACGCGAGGTGGTTTCTAACATGAACCCTGTGGGGAGACTCCCCGACAGCACCAACACCCATACAGCAATACACACTATCTTAGCATTGCGCTTGGTCCTCAGGGCTCTTGAGCGAAAAGGGTGCACAATGGCTAGAAAGCGATCCACGCTGATGCAGGTGAGAAAGAGTATGCTGCCATACATGTTGGTGTAGAACAGCGAGACGGAGACCTTGCAGAGCATGCTTCCAAAAGGCCAGTTCTGGTTGTGGAAGTAGAAGACCCTCAGAGGCAGCGTGCAGACAAACAGCAGGTCAGACGCTACCAAGTTCATCATGTAGGTCGTGGTCTCGTTCCTCAGCTTCAGAGAGCAGGTGAATATGTAAATGGCCACAACATTGGTGATCAGTCCCACCACAAACACAATGCTGAAGACGATGCTGTACAATGGGTATTTGAAACCATCGTTCTTGTCGCAGATGGAGCTGTTTGCGGAGTTGTTTTCAGCCAATTGATGGGTGAGATTGACAGTCGGGAAGGTATCGTTGGACATTCTGGGAGAATAAGAGTGGAGAGATGAGGGGTGTCTGTTATGTAATAGCTATATAATGAAAGGGCTGCCCTGCACAGGGAATTCACCATGAATGGAGAGTAAAGCACAGAACAGTCCTAAACCAGGATGCATTGAAAGACACATCTGATAATCCAGGCCATTGGTACAAAGGTTTCTTTCCAACACAACTGTCCATGTTAAAGAGGACTGCAGCACATGGTCAGCATGATCCCCTCCCCTGTCTTGATGTAGTTATCTTGGGGGTAACCTCATATTGAAAAGATCCCACCCAGAGGACAGAGATTCAAGCCGGAGCGTCCTCCCCTCCCCCTGCCCCAGGCTGCACCCAACAAGTTGCAGGCTGAGCTTTACTTACTCAGATAAATCAGTCACACAAATGTGTCTCCTTTTCACTCAAGAAGTCCTCAATTAGCTGCTGAGTCCACAAAAGCAATGATGGCGTGATCCACATCCAGGTCCGTCAGAGCGAGATGTCCTCATGGCAAAAATTCTTCCTCTTTGTCAAAAGCCAGTCCTCTGTTTTTATCCTTTTTTTAAGTTCCAAAGCAGCAAAGTTGTCATTAGCTGTCCACCTCTCACAAGGTCCAAACCACCGGGCTTATTCCCGGGAACACTGACTGGAGCTTGAGTTGAGCTCCTGTTCTCCGTCTGTGTGTCACAATGTGAGTGTGTCACTGTCTGTCCTCAGGGTCTGTTTCCTGTCCCCTCCTCTTTCTTTCTCTTTCTCTGACGAACTGACTGAGTCGCTCAGTGTCTACTTCTCTCTGTCTCTTTCCTCAGTTTGTCTCTCTCTTTCTGAAAGTCTCACAAGCTTTTGCTCAGCACGCATCACACTCAGACGGAGCTCTACTTCTCCTTTGTGCTGTATCACAGGCAGTTTTTGTACTTTGGAAGAGAGAGAGCAGCTGTGGTTAGTCCTCCTACTGCTTCCTATCTAACTCCTCCTACTCCTTTGTCTGCTCTAGTTTAGGTGGGAATAAACCAAAAGCATTATACGTTCTTCCAGCCGCATTATGAGTTGAAAAATAAGCTTATGATAATTATAGTAAATAAATACTGTACTTAATATGCTATTTTATACTCGGAAATATTTTTTATTTTAATTACATTTATTTAGCAGCTCTGATTACTTATTACTTTGGTCATGAAGTTATTTTGTACAAAACCTATGATGATCTTATATATATATACAATACATCCGTATTGTTTAATTTGCTCAAAAGCATATAAATTCAAATTAGCTCCATCTCAACTAGCTGCATTACAAAATGATGGTTACATATTATTATGCATGCATAATAATATTCCAATAATATGTTACTTGGTAAAAATGTAAAACAGACAGAAGCCATTCTTCTGTACTTTAAATACTTTTACTTTTGACACTTTAAGTACATTTCACTGCTATAACGTATGTATTTTCCCTTAAGTAACACCTTGAATGGAAAGTACATTGTGGTGTTGCTACTTTTACATACTGTAAAGACTCTTCTGTGACACTTCCACTGCTGTACAGCATGACAGAAATGAAAGATTGTGGTCAGATTTGTTTTGTCCTCTTCAGTCAGACTGAGGACATCGGAGAAATTCACTAAAACCCTAAAAGTGCCTGCGGTGACTGCCTCCACAGGTCTGATGGGAGGTAGAGGCAAATTGAACTGTCTCCTTGTTGTTTCTGACAGCCTGTGTAGGCAGCAGCTCTACTAAAGAAGAACAGTTGTATTCGGCAAGGAAATGAAACAGAACAGAGAGCGTTCTCTATTCAGAGGTTTTTCAGCTGCCCCTTGTCAGTCCATGGCCACAGCTTTCAGCCCTCTGTGAAATAGCATTCAAGTTCTCCTGTAGTAGAAAGTCCCCACTTGGCAGTCAGTAAAAACATCGAGGCCTTTGTTGTGCGTGAAGTAGCTTAGCAGGGAGGTATGTGAAGTTTATAAATAATTAATCTCAGATAACTTGAAAGTACTCTCATCTTCTTGATTGGCAGTGTGGTTAGTGAATAATGTAAACAGTTTTAGTCTATTTGTGGTGGGTGGCTGTAACAGATTCAAACAGGAAGTACCTGTGTCCTTGAGCTAGATACTGAACCCCAAATTGCTCCCAATAGCCAACGGTGTGTGAGTGTGTGTGAATGGTTATCTCTGATGAGCATGTGGCACCTTGCATGGTAGCCTCTGACTCTGTATGAATGTGTGTGAATGGGTGAATGCTGACGTGTTGTAAAGCGCTTTAAGTGATCGCAAAGATTGGAAAAGCACTATATAAATGCAGTCCATTTACCATTTACCTGCTCAGGGTTTCCTGTCAGTAAACAAATGTCTTGTCTGGCAGAGAAAGCAAGTATATTTCTGCCAAATCCACGCTTTGTAGTTCACGTCTGAATAAAACAAAGCAAATTGGTTATTTGCTACAATAATATTTTCCCATTTTGAACTTACTCCAGGAATACAAACATATCTGTTCTGATTTAGTAATGTGACACTGATCCAACGATGGTTCATTTCGACTTCACAGAGTTACCAACAATAGCCAAAAACATCTTGCAGAGAATCAAAGAGTCAGTGGGTGTTTTACGGCCACTGTGCCTGTCTTTGTCAGTCCACCACAAAATAAACACCATCAAGGCTAGAGTTAAATGTTCAAGAAAATAGAAAAACCTGTACTATTGTCTTTTACGCGCAAAATAGTTCCATCCAGCACATAAAAACAAGCTCTTCACATGCAAGTATGTGGTCGCTAAACAAAAACATGTGCCTGAAATCCCTGGACTGTTACATTTCTCACAATGCCAGGAAACTGTCTGGCACCCCCAAGGCCAAGACTAAAGGCTTTTAAATAGAAGAGAAACATGCATGAGAAAGATAGCAGGTGACAGTGTTGTTGTGTAACGATCATCAGGGCCAGTCAGAAGTGTAGTCAGACACGGGTTACAAATTTGATGACATTCAAAGATAAATGTGCCATAAACCAGAACTATAAGCTAAAATATGCTAAACATTAATAAATAAATAAAGCACGCTAAAAAGCTGAAGAGTTTTCTCCTCCCCGGATTTGTCAGTGGGTAACCGCTTTGATATTACACACAGTCATCCTGCGTCAGTTTAGAAATGTGGCTAATTGTGAGCTAGGTGAGGTTCTGGTAGGTGGATTGTGTTACTATTAGTCAAAGCCAGGCTAGCTGTTTCCCCCTGCTTGGAAGCTGGTTCCTGCTAACTGGGTGCAAGCGATGGCTTTATATTAACCATACAGACATTATAGAGTAGTGTCTCGCAGCAAGAAAGGGAAGGACAGTATTTCTCCAAAATAATAAACTATGAATTTAAATAGAAAACGAGTAGTAAGTTCACTTTACTTCACTTTAATGGCCATGCAGCTAAAGTTGGTGGATTTTTTTTTTTTTTGTTGGCCTACACCATGGTCAAAAAACTCAGTAGGCTACCCAATGACAGCAGCACAACATATATCAAACAGTAAATACAATCAAAATGTTTATATGAAGTTAAATGTGGATGGTTTATCACATTTTAAATGTATTTAAATTTGAAAAAGCATAATGACTTTTTTAGGATTATAAAGCCAAAAAAGCTTGGATTTAGGTAGATTTGCAATTAAGGCACACGTGACTTTTTTTTTAATGACTTAATCCCACCTCTTGAAGAAGTTTCTAAAATAACACATCCTTCAGCACTACAACTCATTGTGTTTGATCTCTACAACACAGAAATGAGCAGCCCAAATAAAAACTGCTGAACAAATGTCTAGCTTGGGGGAAAAAAGACATTCTGGACCACGGACAGCTTCAGTGCGACTCAAAGGGCTTTGGGCTCATTCACTCATGTTCACCTTGGAAACAGAGACTGCGCAAATGCAAATGCACCCACAAATAAATAAATAAATAATGACAGGCAAAACCGGCACAACCCAACAGTACTGCAGTCCGTACACGAACCACTGAGGCCAAGGAAGTGTTTCAGGGCTGCCACGGCAACAAAAAGTCTCAGTGAGTGTAAAGACCAGAGAGCCTGATAAAAACGATTCAGCATGTAATGTTGCATGTAAGTAAATGGTATGTGCCTTAAAACAAGCTCTGCTTCACTGAAAACCAATATCCAACGTCGTCCGGTCTCCTGGCACCACTGGCCCGAACCCCATGTTTGTAATTTAAAGACCTTGGCTGTTGTTTCCTTTTCTGCATAAAGCTCGGTATATATGAATTGAGCAATTTTTCACTGAGCAGAAAAAGCCATGGAGATAGTTTCATTTTCATTTTCATTCATTCACATGTTTCACTAAAGACCGTCTTCCTCAGTGACCGTTAGACCACTGATTTTAATATTGAGGGTAAAACAAGCTACACTGCTCGCTTGAATAGAAATGCAGCGTGCTATTAAAGTTATTTCTGAGTGAAAGACGAGCCAGACAACGTTTGTTTACAGGTTTCACAGATACTGGCACATGGAACTTAGAAAGGGAACTAACCAACCACACAGGGCACACAGGCTGGTCTTGAGTAAAAGTTAATAGTTACAGTAGATTTTAAAACCAGATAAGGCACAGCTTTAAACCCATTTCTTCAAATTCTTTATCATGAATTACAGAAAAGTTGGTGGAAAGTATAGAAAGCACTTACTCATGGCAGTACATGTTGAGGTATTTTTCTTTACTTGAGCATTTCCATTGTATGATACTTTATACATTTACTACTTTTAAATTCAGAACTACTTGGAATGGTTTTAACATTGTCATACTGCTGTTCTAAATTAAGTAAGAGAACTTTCTCCACATCTTTTTAAAGGGCTTTATTGGGATCAAATTAATCCATATTTTAGATCACGTTTTTGTCAGTGTGGGGAGGTTTGCATTTGGTGGAGTGCCAGTTACCGTTGGCAGCTGTGTGCACTTCCTTATTTTTCAGATAAGAAGGTTTAACTCGTGGCTCAACTATGTTGAGTAATTGTGTGCGACAATGTACATATGTTTATCCATATAATAACATAATAACTTGACTGACAGCCTAATTCTGCATACACAATATAACAATTATGAGAAACATAATGAGGTAAAGTGAAATGTACAGTATGTCTTCTGGTAACTGTAATGCAAAATGTAAGGAAATAAAAAGCCAAAATCACCAGAGAACATTACACCAAATAGTGTTCTATACTGTATAAAGCACTGTGGGCGTTATGTTAAAAGCCATGTGCAAATAAATGTAACATAATTTGTTTTGGGAGCCATTAGCTGGAACCAAGTAACTGAATTATGCTCTGTGAGCCGCTGATCTGGCTTTCATCACAGTATGACCGACATACTGTCTGACAGGGCTCACCATGAAGCTTATGTTTCAGTTTATACGAGTGTCCCCATTATTCTTACCACACAGTGTAACTTCCTGGCAGGTTTTTTTTTAATTGGAAGAAGTCTGATTGGATGATGCAACACTGTAAAGTTGCACTTCAGGATATAAACAAGCACACCGTTCATGTAGAATAACAGCAGCTTCCTCTCTCTCGCAGGAAGACTTTGA